>JAADYC010000680.1:0-15244 GCA_023338135.1 Phytopythium kandeliae | reverse complement strand
TCTTCGAGCCAGAAGTTGAGTTCGTTATGCTTGAGCGTCAGGATGAACCGGAACGGCACATTCGGATGCGATGGGAAGGATGTCAGTCCTTCGAGCTTCGCATTCGTCCGTGGCATGGCGGATTCTTCACACTTGGTGGTATATCGCGTAGCGTGACTGTCAAAACGATGCAGTGGTGATTTACTCAGCGTCGATCTGCTTTGACACTGGAGCGAATGTTTTGACGCCGTTGGAGGAGCGAGAATGAGCGACAGGTACTTCGCGCGACAAGACGCGCCTTCGCTACTGCCAACTGCCACAATGCAGGCATATTCCCGGCACGCCGAGTTACAGCACTAAAGCCTTCACTCGATAGCACTCAACTCTTGTGTTGGAGTGAGCGAACTGCTGCGGGCGACCGGCGGGTTATATCTTGGACAACTGCTGCCGAGCAGCGACTAGAACGATCTTGAAAGGCGTGAGGATACGCAGGCAGGCTGGAGGCGGGATTGTGCGTTGGTGGAGCTTAGTGGAGATGGAGCGACCAGGAATGCCTCACCTCGCCGAGCAGGGAACGGTTGGCGTATTATCCACCAAACCACTTCGTCAAGACAGTGTCACGAATCGAGTGCACAGATTCATGGGTGAAGAGCCGGAGCAGAACCTGCTCCACTATTGCGCGTGCCTCACAGCAGCAGTGCTCGCGGATGCAGAACAGGATTGAATTTGACAAACACGAAAGTGCTGCGATCCAACTCCAGCATCGGGAAGGCGTGTTTGTCCAGCCAAGACACCCCCACAACATTCACCACGATATCCAGCTTCAGACGGAGCATGTCGGGGTCGTCGGACACGACCAAATCGATGCTCGCACTCTCCGCGTCGACGGTCGAGATCGAACCTCCTGCTACACGATCAATCCATGCTCCTTGCTCCAACACGGCGCCGAGTCGTCAGCACCAACGCACAACACTACACTACTGATGCAACTTTGCTGAGTCTGATTCGAGGAACACCTTCCATCCAGCCTTGCAGGCACGCACGATCCCGTCGCCGACACGCTTCATGTGCGTGCAGAAGATGCTCAGCATCACCTCGACATCCACCGACGGCTGGCCCTCGACGACCGCCAGCTTGTTGCGCAGCGTCTCGAGCTCGTCCTGTACGTCGCGGATCTGGATCTTCAAAATATCCGTCTCGCTCACGTCGATCGGCGACAGCGGGAACGCATACTTGGCGTGCCAAGACGCGTCCGCTGTGCCAAAGATCATATTGAGCAGCAGCAGACGCTTCTCCCCCCGTCTGGTCCGCATCAACCAGCTCGACTCGAGCGCCGCTCGTGCCAGCTGACACTGCATCAGATGCGCCATCCGTTCCAGACATCGCGCGCTAAACGATCGAACGAGCGGGCGAGCAAGCGAGAGATAGAGATAGATAGATAGAGAGAGGAATCGTTACGAGCTCGGATGTTCCCAATCACGTTGCGGTGTCTGGTGTCAACGCACCACCAAGTACTTCATCACCACTGTCTCGGGGATCTTGATGTTGCTGGCGACATAGTCGTCGATCGTCGAGATGACACAATCCCTAGCGCACAGCCAAGGTCATCCGAGAAGTGGTCGGATCGACTACAAGAGGAGACGGTCTCACCACTGGTGCTTGGGCTTTTGGTTCTCCATCCAGATCCGAGAGTCCGTCAACTTGTAGCGAAACATGCCGTCGTGCTGTGAGGAAAAGTGAATCGCCCCCGTCTCCTCCATCGACTTTGCGCTATCGAACTTCATCTCGAGCTCAGTTGTTGCTCGGCGGCTGGAAATTGGAGAATGAAGCGACAATCTCAAGAAGCGACAGTTGGCGATGAAACAGTTAGACTCGTTCTGAGTGGAGAAATGTATGGAGAGGTTTAGACACACGGCGAGGACTCGTGGCGGCTCTTTCGGCGCTCTCTACTTGAAAGCGCTTCGCACGCTCATGCGCTTGCGGTAGCGGCACGGCAGGAACCGCGCCGTGAGCGAGCGCCACTTGGGCACACCGATGACGCGATCGCCAGCCTTGAGATCCTGCACCAGCGTGTAGCAACGCGGGTGGCCCTCGACCATGAAGTTCTCACGGAAGAGCGCTGAGTAGTCCTCCGTGCCGCCGAGACACTCCTCCTTGTGCTGACACATGATGAGCTCCATCTGCTCGTTAGCTGCGGCGTCGGTGTATCCGGCGATCTTGGCGGCCTCGAACATGGCGATGTTCCAGTTGTCCATGGTCACGTCGGTCGCGGTCGACGGCAAGATCGTGGGACGCGGCCTCGATGGGTCGCGGCCGTGGTCCTCGCTGTTCTCCAGGAGCGCCGTACTGGTCGAGTTGATCGTGGCCGCGGAGATCGTGTTGGATTTCTTGCAGTTGATGTACATGTTGGCGAGCGCGCCGCTGATCTCGTACGAGTAGTTGTAAACGCCGAGGTCCCTCGCGTCGACGTACTCGGCGAACGTGCCCGGGAGGTCCTTGAAGAACGGGTAGAGTGTGCTGTTGGGCGACGTGCGGACATCCACCCACGTCGTGAAGTTCAAGGCCCGGGTGCGCATCGTGACGGTGTCGTCGGCCGCGAAGGTGCTCTTGCCGTTCTTGGTGGCGCGGCGCGCGCAGTTGGTCCAGAAGCGGCCGTCCGTCGCCTTCTGGCTGTCTGTGAGGTGCACGGTCTCGTCGCCGACCTGGCACTTGAGGTAGATGGCTTGCAGCGCGTCGACGAGAGCGTGGTGCGAGTAGAAAATCGGGTCCACGGGCGACTGCAGATACGCCATGGCGCCGCCTAGGTTGCTGTGCACCGTGTCTGTGGGATTGGCAGGTCAGAGACGGGTTAGTTCGCCTCGCAGAGCCTCGACACATGCGCAGCGAGAGCTGCGGCAAGCAGAGCTTACTGTGCACGCCCCGCTCGATCTGCGTGGAGAAGCTAGCCCAGACGTCGTAGGTGAACATTTGCTGGTAGACGGAGCCGAACTGCGCCGCCGTCGGGTACGTCTTGGCCACGCTGCCGCGCACCATGCACTTGGCGCAGCTCGTGGTGTTGCCGCAGAAGCCCGAGACCGGGCTGAGCGGCACGCAGCGCGAGCCGCTCGTGGAGCTGGTCGAGTACGGGATGGTGACGTTGTAGACCTTGATGCTCTTCTTGTACGAGGCCGTCGTCGATCCCATGCCGCCGAGCGCCGTGAGGAGGCTCGAGCAGCCCTGCAGCGACTTGCACGAGCCGGCCGCGTAGTTGGCCGACAGCGACAGGTGGTCCCACACGGGGATCGTCACGCACTTGTACTGGCTGTTCAGGCTGCGCAGCATGTTCTCGTAGCCGAGCAGGAACATGCGGTGCCAGTAGATGAAGACGCACGTGCTGTGCGCCTCGGCTTCCGAGTAGAACTCGGTGTGCAGCTCGACGAACTTCTGTTGGTACCCGCGCGAGATGGACTCGGCGACGGCCGCGACGTACAGGCTCTGCTCCTCGCTCGAGTATGCGTCCCACGCCTTGCGAAGCCGCGCGTTCGGACAGCTCGTCCCGGCCGGGACGTCGCTCGACACGGCCACTGCGACTTGAGCGCTCGCCTTGTCGACATTGCTGACGGTCAGTGCGAGCACCAGGGCCGCGATGAGCACCGCTGTCGCGCTCACTGTCCGCGCCATGCCGTCGCTGTTCGAGACGAGAGGTTCGCGCAGCAGGTCGACGGTGGCAGGTTGGGAAGTGTGGCGGCCAAGGATCCGATGGTGGCGAAAGGATCCAAGAGACGCGAGCAGGTGCCGACGGATCTTTGGTGGCCATCTCGAAGAGCCGCAGCGCTCGGCTTGATTGGATCGCCCGCCTCTCCGGTTGGATGCAGGACTAGAGCAGCCAACGAGAGAGAGAGAGAGAGCAAAGAGCAAGGAAACATGCAAGGGAGGATGGTGGAGGCCAATTCACCGGCGGAGCGGTGTATCTTTCGTCGTTTCACACTGACCGCACGCGTCTTGGGTCCTCGTGCGCTAGTCTTGAATCCTCGTCCGCCTCCTCATTGCCACTCACTATCAAGGCGCTCGCTGCTCGGTACGCTACGGCGCTGGAGCGCAGCCACAAGCCCATCTCAACCGACGCCTCGTTAGAGCACGAACGGCACGATGGCCTTGCGGCGCAGCTTCTTGTAGGCGTCTCCGTAGCTCTTGATGTACCCGCGATGCTTCTTGATGGCCCACTCGGCCATCTGGAGGAAGCCGAAGAGCGTGAAGACGTAGCTGAAGAAGATCTGAGTGAGCAGCGAGAAGCCGACCCAACCCAGCACCTCGAACGTGTAGTTCGGGCACGACACGAGGGCGAACAGCGGACCCTTGGGGATCGGACGCTCCTTGGAGCCCTCGGCCGGGCGTAGGTTGCGCAGCTGCACGTGCACGCAGAAGTTGAGGAACTCGGACACCTGCAGACGGCGACGCACAGCGTCAGGTTAGACACTCGCCGCGACGACGCCTCGAGGCGATGATGGACTCGGTCGGACGCACCGCGAAGAGCGCGAGGCCGATCTGGACCTGCAGCTCCGACTTGGGGGCCGTGTACTCCGGGTGGCACAGCGGGTAGCCCACGACAAGAGCGAAGGACCAGTAGTAGACGCAGTTCTTGAACAGGTTGAAGAGCGGCATGGTCGGGCGAGAGAAGCGGTGCACGAAGAAGGTCTCGAACTCGCGCTTGAAGAAGTGCGCGGTCCAGCACGCGACGCCCAGCCACGCCGTCTTGTCGAACGGCTTGCTCGCCGCGCCGTCGCCGTACAGCACGCTCGGGCGCGTCGCGTAGAGCAACACGAAGACGAGCGGGCCGAGGTACTCGGCCACGAACACCGTGCGGTAGCCGATCTGCGGACCCAGGTCCTTGAACACGAGCGTCGCGCCGTTCTTGACGCCGTACGACGCCAGCGTCTTGCTGTCGTCCGCCAGCGGCTGCCACGGGAAGAGCACAGCGAGCGATTCAGCCAGGTTAGTCGCGCGGGATGACTGCTTCCACGCCAAGGGGGGAGAGCGGCGTGGTCGCTCAAGCATCCATCCGCGCGTACCACGAGTGCGTCGCCCTGCTGCAGCTTGAAGTTCTGGCGGAAGCGCGAGACGCGCGCGTGCTTCTCGAACGCGAGCTTGAGCTGCGCGACCGAGGCGCCGTCCTCGAGCGCCACGGCGCCGAAGTCCTTGGGCTTCTTGCCCGCCTTGAGCACCGTCACCTGCATCTCGCTCGCGCGCTCGACCAACACACGCACACTGCAGGCGGGGGAGGGCGAGGGGCTCTTGAGCGGCTCGATCTGCGGCGAGGGCGGTGACGACGTGTCTGACTCCGATCTCTTTCGTCCAATCATCGAGGCGGGACTCAGACGAAGAGCTCCGGTGGTTGGCTCTTTTCCAGCCAATCCTGCCGCTTCTACCCGTATATTTGTGTCTTTACAGCCAATCCGATTGAAGAAGAGCTCCCGAGCGAAGCAATGGCGGCGCGCGAACCAACCAACCAACTGAACCGGCCGCCGACCGACCGACGGCCTGGGCGGGCATTTGGGCATTGCTGGCGCGTGGTGAGGCGCCTCTTGCTGCGAGCAGGCCGGAGGGAGAGTTAGAGAGAGAGAGAGAAAGAGAGAGAGAGATGGTGGAGGTGAAGAAGGGTCTGCGCAACCCGCTGGACGAGGCGCAGGTGCGCAAGGCCGTGGTGGCGCTGCAGAGCTTCGTGGAGCGGCGCAAGGCCGACCGCGCCAAGCAGCCGCTGGTGGAGAGCGCCGAGGCGCTGTCGTGCATCCTCACGCGCAAGGTCGTGCCGGGCAAGGCGTCGCTGAAGCCCATCCAGATCGACATCCCACACTCGTTGTACGGCGGCGAGGGCGGCGCCGAGATGTGCCTCTTCGTCAAGGACGACGACAAGCAGCGCATCAAGGAGGCGCTGGCGCAGGACCCCGTGGCTGGGCTCACCAAGGTCATGACGGTCAAGAAGCTGCGCAAGAACTTCTCGCGCTTCGAGGACAAGCGCACGCTCGCGGGCGCCTACGACCTCTTCCTGGCCGACGACCGCGTGCTGCCGTACCTCAAGGCGCCGCTCGGGACCAAGTTCTTCGTCAAGAAGAAGCAGCCGCTCGCCGTGCGCGTCTCACGCAAGAACGTGTCGTTCAGCATCCGCGCCGTGGCGCACCGCACGGCCATGCATGTGAGCACGGGCGCGTGCTGCAACGTCAAGGTCGCGCGCCTGGACATGACGGTGGACGAGATGGTCGACAACGTCATGGTGGCCATGAACAACTGCGCGGCGCACATCCCCAAGGGCTGGGGCGGCGTGCAGTCCATCAGCCTCAAGACGAGCGACTCGATCGCGCTGCCCGTCTTCAACGCGCTCGCGCCGTTGTCCAAGCTGCCGCCGGTGAGCAAGGCCGAGGCGCTGACCAAGCGCAAGCTGGAGGAGGTCGAGGTGGAGGAGCCGGTGGAGGAGCCGGCCGCGAAGAAGGTCAAGAAGGCTGGCAAGAAGGTCAAGCACGATGCCGCGGCGAAGAACGAGGAGAAGGAGAGCAAGAAGGCGGGCAAGAAGGTCAAGCACGATGCCGCAGCGAAGGACGAGGAGAAGAAGACCAAGAAGACTGGCAAGAAGGTCAAGCAGGAGGCCGAGCCTGCGGTCCAGCAGAAGAAGAGCAAGAAGAGCAAGAAGGCGGAGGGCGAGAGCGAGAGCGATGTCAAGCCGTCGCCGGCCAAGAAGCACAAGGTGAAGCAGGAGGAGCCCGTGGCCGAGGCGCCGAAGGAGGAGAGCAAGCCGTCCAAGAAGGCCAAGAAAGCGCGCGCGGCACCCGCTGAGGCGGACGCCGCCGACAAGAAGAAGAAGAAGCGGAAGCACGCCGCGAAAAACTGAACCCTCTGTAGATGCATTCGTGTGTTCGCTCCCTTTGCCGTTCGCGCCTCGAAGCGCTCGCTCGCTCGCTCGCTCTCCGTCGCTCGCTCGCTCTCCGTCGCTCGTTCCTCCTCGATCAGGCGGGAGCTCCGTGGCATCTCGTCGCCGTCCACATCCGACCAAGGCGGTTGGATCCGCCCGTGGCTCTCCACCGCCTCGCTCGCCGGCCCCTCCGCTCGCACTCGTCCGCTCGCTCGCCTACGCGAGCAGCAGCTTGAGGCAGTTCTTGACGGCGAGGCTCACGTCCCGGTGCACCGCGCGCACTGTGAGTCGGTACGCGCCGGCGGTCGGGTTGCCCTCGACGCGCACGAGGCAGCCGACCGAGACCTTGTCGCCTGCGGCCGTCGTGGCGCCCGTGCGGAACGTGCCGGCGGCCGACACGCTCGCCCCCGTCGGGTCCACTCCCTGCTCCGTCCGTCCATTGGCGGCATCGATGCATCACCAGCACATGTCAGTCAGTCAGCGAGTCCGTCCGCTCCGCTCGGCGCCAGACAAGCAGAGCCGGTCGATCCATCGCCATGACGGCGCCGCACCTCGACGACGGCGAGCTTGAGGCTCTCGGCGAGCCACTGGCGCGTCTGGGTCATGTCCATCTTGCCGCCGGCGGGCACGACCTCCATCTGCTCGCGGTCCTGTCCCTCGAGCGCACCCCAGCGCTTGACGAAATCCTCGGCGGCCAGCGCCACGGGCTCCATGAAGCTCGTAGCCTGCGCCGGCAGCGCCAGCGCGTACGCGTAGCGCGCGCCGGCGCGCGAGAAGCTCACCGAGAGCGCCGGCGGCGAGGCGAACGGCGCCATGGCCTCGAGCATCACCTGCTGCTTGACCTGCTGCTTGGGCGCCACGGCCGCCGGCACGTCCTCGGCCTGCAGGCGGAAGCTGCCGCCGCCGTCCACGTGCACGCGGAAGTCCGCGAGCGGCTCGCCCGTCTTGTTGCCGAAGAAGAGCTGCACGCGGCCCTGCGACCCGCGGTACTCGTGCTTGGCGCCGACCTGCAGCACGTCCGTCTCGGCCAGCACGCCCTGCGGCGCCAGCAGGAGCGCGCGGCTCCACTCGCGCAGCTTGGGGCCGAGCGCCGCGTCCAGCCCGATGGTCGCGCCGCCGCCGCCGCCGCCGCCGCCGAACACGTCGACGAGGTCGGCGACCGGGTTGGCGCCGCGGATGGCCTCGGCGGCGCCGCCTGCGGCTCCCACGCCGCTCTTCCCGGCCTTGGGCGGGCTGTCGAGCGACAGCAGGTCCACGTCTCCTCCGGCGCCGCCGCCCGAGCGTCCCGCCGGCGCCGGGTCGGCGTCCTCGTCCTCGTCGTCGGCGGTGGCGGCGGGCGAGACGTTGTCTCCGCCGCCCTCGGCCACCTTCTGCTGGTTGCGCAGGCGCACGATGAGCGCCGACTCGCGGTTCTCCGGGAACACGGGCATGGGCTCGAGCACGCGCTTCATGAGCTCCGCGTCGCCGGCCTCTCCCTGCTCAACGTGGTGCAGCGCGAGGTACTCGCACGCGCGCTGCTGCAGCTCGAGGTCCATGTGCGTGGCGCCCTTCTTGAAGACCTCGAGCACGCGCGGCCGCAGCTCGTCGAAGAGGTTGGCCATCTTGACGAGCGCCGTGAGGATGAGGCTCTTGGTGGCCACACTCGCCGTGCCGCTCGCGTAGTGCCGGTGCAGCACGTCGAACTGGTCGCCGCTCGCCATGCCGGCGCGGTCCGCGAGCAGGTAGCCGAACTCGCCGAGCACGTAGGCGCCGAACTTGGCCGTCGTCTCGTCCACGTGCTTGGGCTCGAGCGCGCGGAACATGGCCTCGGCCGCGTACGGCTGCAGCTCCTCGCGGTTCGTCACGATCTGCACGACGCGGTGCCAGACGTCGTCCGGCACCTCGCTGCCCGCGATCGTGATGAGCTGCAGCACCGTGTCGACGTACCAGCGCAGGTCCGTCGCGTACTTCTCGGCCAGGATGGCCGCCTTGAGCACGAGCTCCTCGCGGATCGCGCCTTCGGCCACGGCCAGGTACGTCACCAGCTCGCCCACGATCTCGCGCGCGCTCTCGGCGTCGCACATGGAGAAGAGCAGGTCGAGCGCGCGCCGGCGCACCGAGTTGTCGGCGTCCTTGAGCGAGAAGAGCACGGTCGCCTGGTGCGCGCGGATCGCGGCGCTCGCGGCCTCGCCCTCGCGCCGCACGAGCCGGTGCATCGAGTCGAGCCCGATGTAGCGGATGTTGGGCTCGCTCACGGCGATGAAGCGCGCCAGCAGCTGCACCGCGAGGTCGACGAGCTTGCCGCCCTTGTCGTCGGCCGCGGCGCCGGCGAGCGCCTTGCGGCCCTGCGCGATGACGAGGTTGACGGCCTCGATGAGCACGGCGTAGGCCGCGTTGTTCTTGGCGCCCTTGCCCGGCGCCGGGCGAGCGAGGATGCGGTGCAGCGTGTCGTGCAGCTGCGCGCGCTGCGCCGGGTCCTCGAGCGGCCCGAACTGCTGCAGCAGCCGCAGCAGCTTGACCTGCAGCCACGGGCACGGCGTGTTGTAGTACATGTAGTCTCGCGGACAGGCCTTCTGCTGCACGAGTCCGCTGAGCCGCACGAGCACGACGTCGACGAGCGAGCGCAGGTGCGTCGGGTGCAGCGCCAGCGCCGTCTGCAGCAGGCTCGCGGCCGAGGTGACCACGCCCAGGTGCGGCTCGGCGAGCAGCACGCGCAGGCGCGCCGCGAGGTCGTCCAGCGGGATGAGCTCCGGGTTGGGCGGCAGCAGGCGGCGCACGCACAGCGCCGCCTTCTTGCGCACGTGCGCGATGCTGGCCGAGCTCATGAAGAGCCCGACGACGTCGGGCGAGAGCGCCTCGGAGAACTCCGAGCCGCCGAGGTTGGCGACGCAGCAGAGCGCGAGGCACTGGTGGCTCGCCTCGGGCGACTTGAGGTCGTTGCGGATCGAGTTGACCACGAGCGTCATGAGCTCGTCGGACGACTTGAGCAGGATGGAGCAGCCGAGGTACCCGAGACACTTCTCCGAGTACTTGCTGCCCGACACGAGGTTGATGACCTGCATGTGCCCGAAGTCGATGTCGTAGCCGAGCATGAAGATGTAGATGAGCTTCCACGCGTACTTCTTCTTGTCGTACGACTGCAGCGCCTGCGCCTGCGTGAACTTCTGCCGGATCTTGGCCAGCTCCTTGTCCACGCGCCGCTGCTCCTCCTCTCGCGACGGGCATGCGCGCAGCTCGCTGATGAAGTTGTTGAGCCCGCGAGCGCTGAACATCGCCATGGCTGCTGTTTCCCTCGGCCGGTCGCGCTGGCTGGCGGTCGCAGTCGCAGTCGCAGTCGCAGTCGCAGTCGCGGCGGCCTCGCGTGTCCTTGAGGCTTGCGCGCCTCTCCTCGAGCGCTCGCTGTCAACCGAAGCGAGAAGTGCGCTGCCGCCGGCGCGGACCAAGCGCGAGGCGAGGGACGCCCGGCGCCGAGGGGACGCGCGTGCCAGCCGCCGCGCGCACCTCGCGTCCTTTCAACCGCCGGCGGACCCGTGCGCCGCGAGCGACGCTTCCACCAGCGACGGAGCCGGAAACGAATGCTCTCGGCGGTTGCGGATCTCGTGGCGGACGCTCCGAGTGGTCGACGGCATCTCTGGCGCGTCCAGTTCGCGGTGGCGACTCCGCTGCGAGTCAAGCGCGACGCTCGGAAGGTGTCAACGCGGCTGGGCGGCTCTAGCCTGTCGCGGCGGCAGGTGCTGGACGAAGCGAGACAGACTGTCGACAGATAGCAACATGGCTGCAGCGGGTTCAGGATCGCGATCATGAAGTCGTTGGGATGGACTCCCATCGCATCGCATCGCATCGCATCGCGTGGGGGATGGATGGTCGGCGTGATGTGATGCGTGCGAGAGCGAGCGAGCGACGACTTGATCCCATCGATCGGTCGATCGATCAGTCGATCCCTCAATCGGTTCTCGGTCCCACCGTCCGCGACAGACAGCTTCTACCGACCGATCCTCTGCGATGGATGTCAGATGAAGGCGAGTCCAACGCCGCGTGCAGCAAGCCAGCAAGCAGCTCCGGACAATCCCGCGGCGGCCGTGATGACCAGCGAGCGGCGGCGCTGCTGCCCCGCGAGCGACGACGCCGCCGCATGGCGCGAATGCGGGCCGAGGGGCACGCCAGGAGGCTATCCCGGGCGGACCGGCGCTCGTAGAGAGCGCGCGCAAATAGTCCGAGGCATGCGCCGAAATGGTCCGGCGGCGCAGTCACGTGTGACGAGAAAGTCGGTCTCCTCGCCATTCCCCGCGCCTTTTCGAGGTTCTGCGCCGCCGGCTGTGTCCGCAAACCCTACACCGATCCATCTATCTCGCGGCTTGTAGGCCAGTGTGTACTCCTCCACGTCCCACTCGTCCGCGCTCCGGAAACAGGCGGCGCGCACTGTGGTGCCGGTGTACGCTTTTTTACCTGCCCAGTGCGGACAAGACCGCTCTCTCGTGTATTTCGCAAGCGTAGCGAGCTCCGAGGTGGTTTCGCGCAGCAACGGCCGGCCGACCTCGGTCGCATCAATCGAGCCATCACTTCCTCTCCTCGCGGGTCATCCGGCCGCGATTGCTCGCCGCCGGCGGCGGACCGACGCCACAGCGTATGAACAGCAGCTCGCGCGCGGAGCGGCCGCGCGTCCGCATGAGTCAGTGGCCTGCGCAGCAGCGGCTGCGGCGGCGCCGGGGCCGCGGTCGTCTCACGCGCCTCGTGCTCGTGGTCGTGCTCGTGCTCGCGGCGATTATGAGCGTCTCGGCGCAGGAGGCGGGCGTCGTGGACGCCGCGTCCACGAACGGCTCGGCCGCGACAGGAGACACGGGGGCGTCCGCAGCCGCGACGGACGCGCCGGCCGCGACGACAGCAACCGAGTCAGACACGCCAGTGTCGACCGAGGCGACAGACGCGCCGACCGAGGCGCCAGCGTCGCCTCCGTCGACGTCCGAGGTCACGACGGAGGCGCCAACGGAGACGCCGACGGCCACAACGGTCGCGCCGACCGAGACACCGACACCGACCACTGAAGCGCCGACCGAGACGCCGACGCCGATGACTGAAGCGCCGACCGAGACGCCGACACCGACGACAGAGGTGCCGACAGAAGCTCCAGAGACGAAGGCGCCAGCGACGGAAGCGCCTACACCAACGGAAACGCCTACAACAACGGAAGCGCCTGCTGAGACAACAGCAGCACCGACGCCGACACCTTCACCGACGCCGACGCTGACGCCGACGCCAGCGCCGGCCACAACCGCTCCGACTTCGAGTTCGACCGCGGCATCTGGGTCCTCCTCAGCGGCCTCGAGCAGCGGCGCGTCCGGCTCGGACGACTACGGCGCCGGGACGGTCGCCCCGTCGGACCTATCGCCGCTGTCGCCCATCTCGGACGACTCGGACGCGGCGGATGACAGCGGCAGCGAGTCGTCCGTAGGCACGACGGCGTCCGCGTCGACGTCGAACGCGCTGGGGACGTGGCAGATCGCGCTCATTGTCGCGGGCGTGCTCGTGGCCGTGGTCGCCTCGCTCTTCTTCGTGCGCTTCCAGAACCACCGCGGCCGCGTGTTCAAGCGCGCACGCGGCAGCTCGCAGCAGCGCGCACTCGACTCGTTCTTCCGCCAGAACCGCGTGACGCTGATGGCCAGCGCGCACCACTCGGCGTCGCAGCTCGCGTTCCACGCGACGCGCCACGGCGGGCACTTTGCGGCGCCGCTGACGCCTCCGGATCAGATCCCGACCACGTCGCTCGGTCCGCAGGACGTGCCGCCGACCGCGACGGCCGCCACGGCCGCGACGGCCGCTGCCGTCGCTTTCCGTCCGCGTGGCCGCACGGCAGACGTGATTGCCGGTCCGGCAGCGGACATGTTCAGCCGCGACACGACGCGCAGCGCCATGTCGTCCACGCGCTCGTACAGCGGCGGTGACTTCGACTCGTTCATCGGCCAGAGCTACGGCGGCTCGGCCCACTCGTCGTCGGTCTACCAGACGCCGTCGGAGCGCTCGGACAGCATCGTCGACAGCAGCATCGCGTCGACGACCAACCGGTCGGCGCGGAGGTTCACGGCACGACACATGTCGTCGGGGACGGACCCGCTGCGGGGCACGGTGCGCTCGGACCGCTCGAGCAGCGACTTCTCGGTCTTCGACGCGTCCGTCACGGACTCGATCGACGACAGCCAGCGTGCGTTCACGGCGATCTCGCTGCCCTCGACGGCCGGCGGCGGGCTCGCACGCGGCGACAGCGACGCGAGTGTCGACAGCGAGGGCTTGTCGTCGCGACCGTCGAGCTACAGCCGCGGCAGCTACGACAGTTATGGCGGCGCGTCCATGCCGAGCTACCGCGGCTCGGAGATGAGCGAGGGCGAGATCTAGCCCAGTTTTGACGCGGCAGCTAATTTATAACCTGGCACGGACGAGGAGGTGGAGGTGGAGATGGAGGAGGAGGAGGAGGCAATAGACGGCGCTAGCGATGGATGATGCCATTCACACTCGATCGACTGATCGCTCTCTCTCTCTCTCTCTCCACTCGGCGGCGTGCGTGTTGTTCACTGCCCAGCGAGCGGCTAGCTGGCGTCGACGCGTCTACGGGGAGGCGACAGCCTCGGCCTGCGACTCGAGCGCGGCAACGATGCGGTCGCGCGCCTTGGCACCCTTGACGCCGAGCTCCTGCGCGTCCTTGATGCTCAGCAGGTAGTTGTCGAGCCCGCCGAACTTGTCGACGCACCGCAGCGTGTGCGTCGTCACGTTCAGCCCGACCTTCTCGTCCAGCGCCTCCGAGTACAGGTGCTTCCACTGGTGGTTCACCTTCCACGCGCGCCGCGTCCTGTGCGCGCGCACGCAGGCGTTCGTCAGTCCGAGCGCGCCGCATGACCCAGAGAGGAAGCAAGGCCGCTGACACCTACTTGCGCTTGGAGAAGCTCACGTTGTTGCCGAAGCGTTTGTCACGGCCCGCGAAGAGACCGCGCGCCGCGCGGCCGGACGTGTGCTCGCGCTTGGCGGCGCGCGCGACGCCCTCGAGGAAGCGCATGGGCGACGCGCCGAAGACCGACATGGCGCTCGAGGCTAGCGATGGAGCGGCGGCGTGCTTGGTCGTGCGGCGGGCGGCACTGGCACGCGATGGGTGGCGGCCAAACGAGTGCTGTCAGCTCAGCTCGGCTCGGCTCGGCTTGGCTCGGCTCGTTTTGCCTCAACATGTGAGGGCTCGGCTGTGCGCACAAGGAGCTGTTTGTCGCTCGAAGGTTGCGCGTGGTGTGGCAAACATCCAGCTGTGGAATGTGTTTGGCAAAATCCAACACAATAGCGAGTCATGCGCTTGGTTGCCACGCACAACCTTCGCGCGACAATCGATCGCCAAACTCACAATATATTTCACAAACGAAGTCACGAAGTATTCTTCGCACACTAAACCCCACTCTTAAATCCATAACGTGTCCGTCGGTCCGTCGGTCGTCCGTCACAGTCTACCCACACCTATTCTGTGAAAGTGCGATCGAACTTCCAAGAAACGGTACGGTAATCATTCCTTCGAGCACCTACGATCGAATTCAAACGAACCGATACAGTCATTTCGACCGCGATACTTCCGCGCCGTGACCGAAAGCCGTCTCCATACAAAAAGTGTCGGTACGCGCGGACGGCATCAAATGCGCGGCTAGCGCGGCAATACACGGCTCTTAGAGCGCGCGAGAGCTGCAGCGCGCCTGGGAACGGCGAAGTAACTGTGTGGCCAGCAAGTGTGCATGGCCGAGTGTACCGTCGCGAAAAGAGATGCCAAAAATGAGAACGCGCATACTCAATGTGAGGTAGAAATGAGTGTTGTATCATATTTTAGTACGGGATGGTGCCGACTTCGGCTTCGAGAACATTCCTGACTCAGTTGCAAATTTGCGTCAAGCCCTCAAATCTCTACTCTTCTCTCCAAGTCGGGAATCAAGTCTTCCTCCAAGTGCCAGCGTGCGTGCCGTGTTTTGGGGACTGTCGTGGACAGAGTCCCATTACACCACGACCTGGTCTATACACTTGGAAGCTTACCTCACCCAGCGCCAAGGCTGCCAGGTCGAGCGGTTCGCGCCAGACAATGGCGTCGAAGCGTTCCCGACCCCAGGAAGTTGCGCACGACTCTGGATCAAACCTAGTGACGGCTGCTACCAAGCATGTTCGCACAAATCCGGGTCAACGCAAGAGCGATGCCAAACGGGACGAGACAGAGTTCGACAAACTTTGCGTGCAGTTCTGCAAGATTGACATCCACGAGGACGAGATGCCTACCATCAAGTGCTCGCTCAGCCAGTTCTTCTTCAACGCTGTCGACACCAAACCTCAACAGCAGCTGATCAAGGATGAGATTGAGAGAAGTGTGCGCGTTCTACGCTGGATTCAGATCGAAGCTTG
>JAADYC010000679.1:0-15266 GCA_023338135.1 Phytopythium kandeliae | reverse complement strand
GGCGCCGGGCAGATCAAGCTCACCAAGGACGGCAACGTGCTGCTGCACGAGATGCAGATCCAGCACCCGACGGCCGCGCTCATCGCGCGCGCCGCCACCGCCCAGGACGACGTGACGGTAAGCATTAGCCCCCGACCACCGCCTGCTGCCGCTCGAACGAGCGAACCCCTTTATATTGGCGCGAAGTCGATCATGTCGCTGACGATTCGTCCTTGCTACGGTGGCTCGGCGGCACAGGGCGATGGCACGACGTCGACGGTGCTGTTCATCGGCGAGCTGCTCAAGCACGCGGAGCGCTTCCTAGCGGACGGATTGCACCCGCGCATCCTGTCGGAGGGCTTCGAGCTCGCCAAGGACGAGACGCTGCGTGTTCTCGACTCGCTCAAGGTCCCGCGCGAGGACATCCTCAAGGACCGCGAGCTGCTCTGCTCGGTCGCGCGCACGTCGCTGCGCACCAAGCTCGACCAGAAGGTGCCGACAAGAAAGCGGCGGCTCGTCACCGCGAAGGCACCAGTCGCTGACGCCTTCCTCCTTGTCTGTCTGTAGCTCGCTGACCAGCTGACGGAGATCGTCACGGACGCGGTGCTCACTATCGCCCAGCCGAACCGGCCCGTGGACCTGCACATGATCGAGATCATGCACGTACGCCCCACCTCGTCCGTCTACCTGCCTCAGTCTGTGTGAATGGACCGTGCTGACCGCGCGTCTGCTGTCGCTATCGCACTAGATGATGCACCAGTCGAGCAGCGACACGCGGCTTATCAAGGGCCTGGTGCTGGACCACGGGTCGCGCCACCCGGATATGCCGACGGCGCTTGAGAACTGCTACATCATGACGTGCAACGTGTCGCTCGAGTACGAGAAGAGCGAGGTGAACTCTGGCTTCTTCTACAGCAGCGCGGACCAGCGCGAGAAGATGGTCGAGGCCGAGCGCAAGTTCACGGACGACAAGGTGAAGCAGATCATCGAGCTCAAGCGCGAGCTGTGCACGGACGAGAACAAGAAGAGCTTCGTGATCGTCAACCAGAAGGGTATCGACCCGCTGTCGCTCGACATGCTGGCCAAGGAGGGCATCCTGGCGCTGCGCCGCGCCAAGCGCCGCAACATGGAGCGGATAACGCTGGCGTGCGGCGGCATGCCGATCAACTCGACCGAGGACATGGACGCATCGATGCTCGGCTACGCCGGCAAGGTGTACGAGCAGACCCTCGGCGAGGAGCGCTACACGTTTATTGAGGACGTGCAGCAGCCCAAGTCGTGCACGATCCTGATCAAGGGTCCGAACGAGCACACGATCGCGCAGATCAAGGACGCCGTGCGCGACGGTATCCGCGCGGTCAACAACGCGATCGAGGACAAGGGCGTCGTGCCCGGCGCCGGCGCGTTCGAGTTGGTCGCGCACGAGGCGCTCAACAAGTACCGCGCGACGGTCAAGGGCCGCGCGAAGCTCGGAGTGCAGGCGTTCGCGGACGCGCTGCTCGTGATCCCCAAGGTGCTGGCGGAGAACTCTGGCCTGGACGTGCAGGACACGCTGATCGCGGTGCAGGAAGAGCACCTGAGCTCTGGCGAGGCCGTGGGGTTGGACCTGTTCACTGGCGAGCCCATGCTGCCGGCGCAGGAGGGTGTCTGGGACAACTACCGCGTCAAGCGCCAGTTCATCCATCTCGCAACCACGCTCGCGTCGCAGCTGCTGCTCGTCGACGAGGTCATGCGTGCGGGCAAGCAGATGGGCGGCGGCGGCGGCATGCAGCCAGAGGAGTAAGTAGGCAGGCCCGAGGTGCTGCTGCCTGCCGCAGCCGAAGCGCTGATGGACCGTCGCAGCCGCCTGCGTCTTGGCAGGTAGCTCGTCGCTCTGTCTGCGAGCGGCTGGCCGTGAATTGTAAGCCCCGAACCGAACGAATAGCAAGCAAGCCGCACGTACGAAGAGGGATATCTAGCGAGCGAGAAAACTCTCCGCCAGGACGCTTGTCGAGCGTCTTGACACCGACTCAAAGTACGGGGTGGCCGGCGACCTCGCCGCCACGTTCCAACCATACGCACATGTCCTCATGCGCTCTGCTGACAAAACTCTGGCGGGCGTCCGAAGCCGGCCATCTCGCACTTGGCGAGCAGCACGAGGTTGATGGCGGCGTTGACATCACGATCCCAATGGCTGCAGCGGCACTCTTGGGTGTTGCAACGCAGCACACGATGACAGCGCTGGAGCTCCATCGTGTCTTCATGCACGCGGGACACTGCCTTGCCTTTGCGCCGACGCCGGCGGTTCTCCTTGTCGCGGTGACTCGTGTCTACGAGATAGCGCACCTTCGACAACGGCTGGCCACAGGTCGAACAGAGCTTGCTCGTGTTGAACTCCTTCAACAGAACCACCGTCGCGCGTCTGGCGAGCGCCTCACGCAGTCCCTTCACGGGGTTTGGAGCATGTCCTCGAATGCCACTGCATTGACTCCAGTTCCCGTAAGCGACCAGTGTCTGTGTATCGGGAACCGGCACAATACGCACCGCGATCGTGTTCACCGCCACTTGCGCGCACCGCTTCTGCAAGAACTTCCTCTTCGCAAAGCAGTGATCCCGGCAGAACCGCAGCAATGGTTGAAAGGTATTCGTATGACCGAGCTCGAGCCCGGGTACGAGCCCATGTGGGACACGCTGGGGGAAGTGGTCGCCGCAGGCAAGCTCGAGACACTGCGTTCGCTCTGTCTCTTCTCGCCCTCGGGCTGACTGTTCGACTTGTGGTGTGCGCCGTAGTGGCTGCGGCTGTGGAGATGCATCGAACCCTCGGACAGCGAGAGCGTCGCGGCAGCGGCGACGGCGACGGCGGTGACGGCGGGAGCGGAAAGGAGCTTCATGACGGCGATCGCTGATGAGAAGCAACCGGCGGAGTTGGCTGGTCGGCGGCGACTTCAGGAGTGCCAATGGAAATGAGCAGCACGAGCGCGGTCCATCTCGGAAACTGTATGACGAGCATGGTGCTCCTCAGCTTCGCGATGACGCATCCTGGTTCTCGACCAGCTACTTCATGAGATGGAGGAGATCGGCTCGCTGCAGCTCCATCCGTCTCGCGCTCGACCAAGACGCTCGCCTTTTACCATTGAGCGAACGAGCAGCAGGCCTACAGTCGGCATCGTCTGGGCCTTCGAGATCACCGAATGTCGCTGCATGGGCTGTGCCTGATTCAGACACGGGTATCCCAGCTAGCTCAGCCTGCACGACGACTCGTGACAGAGGACGCGGCCATCTCCGTCCGTGAATGAATGACAGGCTTTCATAATCTAGCGGACTCGAACCGCCGTCGGCGTTGCTAGTGCGTGCAGAAGACGGTGCGCTGTCGAGGCGATGGGAGCCGACTTCGCAATGACGCCGACAACAGCAGCAACAAGCTGGCGATACAAATTTCTTGGATGGTGTTGGGACGGAAGACCGCAACACCCCGTATTTTCAACAAACGCCTAGTCTCCGCACTGTCGCTATCTCTGTGGCGCATGCGACGACGGGTCTCGCCGCGCGCGGCTTACCTCACGAACAATAGATAGAAGACAAGCATGTCGGTGATGCTGAGCGCGACGATGATCGTCCAGAGCACCACCTTGCGTCGGTAGGACTTGTCGGCGATGATCTTGAGGTAGTGGCGCACCTGGCCCGTCATCGAGTGCGTGTCCGAAACCATGTCCCGCATGTCGTGGAGCTGCGAGCGCTGCAGTTCCAGGTCCACCAGCACCGTCTTGGCCGTCTCCTCCGACTGGGCCACAGTGCGGCGCGTCTGCTCGATGTTGTCCGACGTTCGGAGCAGCGTGCGCACGCTCTGCACCGCGCCATCGTTAGACACAGTCGAGCGAGCGGCCTGCGACGCGCAGATAGCGAGATCGAGACGTACCGGGTCCGCGGCGAAGAAGGTGCTGTAGTTGCTGTTGTTGAGCGCGTCGCTACCGCCAGAGGAGCCGTAGTTGGACACGGCGGCGCCGCGGCTGTTGCCGCCCCATCCGCCGGACGCGGACGCGGACGCGGACGCGGACCCGCTGCCTGCACCCGCGCTCAGGTCGCGGAAGCTGCCGTCCGGCATGGCTCTCGGCGCGCTCGAAGGCGGAGTGGGGGCGACCGGTCACTGATTCGCGTCGGTTGCTGCTCTTGGGCAGGTCAGGTTCCATGGATCCCTGGACAAGATCTCGTCAGCAGCCATGGGGTAGGATAGTGTTTGATCCTCTATTTCATCACTAAAGAAGGCAGACTCTCGAATTAGTGGGGGCCACCTTATACAGTCTTTCCCAGTGTCGCCGACCTGACCCGGCGCCAAACAACCCTGAACAACGACCGACATCGTCAAGAGCGGCTGCCGGCATGAGCTTCGGCCGCACCAACTACCGCTCGGGCGGCACGCGCGGCGGCGCGGACCGTGCGTGCGCGCTGGCGGCGCCTACTTGTGACGGCGCTCGCGCTCACTGACCCGCGTCGCTTGTTGTCGCCGCAGAGTTCAAGTGGGAGGATGTCAAGAATGACAAGTACCGCGAGAACTACCTGGGCCACTCGGTGAACGCGCCGGTGGGCCGCTGGCAGAAGGACAAGGACCTGGCGTGGTACGCCAAGGCCAGCACGATGGACCGCGCAGCCGCCGCACGCGAGGAGCTGGCGCTCGCCAAGCAGCGGGACGAGGACCTCATGAACGAGGCGCTGTACGTGCCTGCCGCCTGTACGGCGCAAGGCGTCGAGTATTACCCGTCCGTTATGCTGACGGCGCAATTACGTGGCACAGAGGCCTGGCACCGCGTAGGCGCAGCGCGCCGACAGGGAGCCTCGACGCGTCTGAGGTGAAGGAGCTGCTGCGGCGCGGACAGTCGGAGCGCGACGGACTGGCAGGGGAGCGCGTCGAGGGGCTCGGCGCCGCGCCGACGGCCGTGCCAGGATTCGCCTCGGAGTCCAAGAAGACGCTGGTGGAGAGATACCAAGAGGAGATGGCGAGTGGCAGAGCGGACGACACGTACCGTCTCCCTGGCGCGGCGGAAGAGCGCGAGGAGGGTCGGGAGGAGCTGCGCACGACTGACGCCAAGGCGGCGCGTAAGGCGGCGCGTAAGGCCGAGAAGGCGGCCAGGAAGAAGGAGAAGAAGGAGAAGAGAGAACGCAAGAGGGAGCGCAAGGCTGCGGCTCGCAGTGGCGGCGGCCGCGACGGCGACGGCGGCGACCGCCAGCGGCGATCGGACTCGCGCTCGCCGTCTCCCAAGCGACGGCATGCGAGGCGCCACTCCCGCTCTCGCAGTCGCTCTCCACGCCCTCGCAGTCGCTCTCCACGCCCTCGCAGTCGCTCTCCACGCCCTCGTAGCCGCTCGCGGCCGCGCCACCGACCGACTCACGACTCTAATCGAGACAGCAGGCAGCGATCGCGGTCGCGGTCGCGGTCGTATCACCGACGTTAGAAGGCCATTGAGCCAATTCGACACCCGTCACCGGTGCAGCATCGTGCCTACTTGCCATGAACGCGTCGTGTTGTCAGGTCTTACGGGATGGATCGGTGCGTCTCGGCCGGGCGTTGCTGTGAATGTGAATGTGTGTGTGCGTGTGCGTGTGCGCGTGTGCGAGCGTGTAAGCAAGTGGTGGGCGAGTGAGTGAGTGCGCGCGCGCGGCTCGCCTGGGTATCTCTATTTGGAGGTCGTGTGCGCCTTCTTCTGCCGGCCGGAGCGCTCCGAGGCGCCGTCGCGCAGCTCGTACGCCGGCAGATAGTAGCCGCCAGCCTTACCAGCCTCGCCGCCGACGCCCTCGCTGCACCACAGCGCCGGGTTCTGCACCGTGTCGAAAATGTTGCCGAGCGACGTATACCCGTGGTCGTAGAGCGAGCAGTACTCGAGCCCGCAGTCGCGCAGGAAGCTCCAGACGTCGTCGTACGTCCAGCGCAGAATGGGGTTGACGCGCAGGAAGGGCGGCCAGCCTGTCGTGCTCGGCGACAGGTGCTCCAGGCGCTCCGTGTGCGGGTCGCCGCCGCGCACGCCCATGAACACGGCCTTGACGTGCAGCGTCTCGAGCGTGTCCTTGACGCCCTCAACGAACGAGCACTTGTACACGCGGCAGCGCAGCGCGTAGCGCTCCACGCTGCGCTCCACGAACTCGCGCACCTCGGGGAACTGGTCGTACGAGTCAAAGTACATGATGGGCATGCGCCGCAGCTTGGCGTCCACGCGCGCCTCGAGCTCCTGCGCGCTCACGAGGTCTGCGCTGAGGAACTCGTTGCGCGGCGAGGTCACGGTCGTGCCGCTCGCCGCGCCGGCGTCCTCGCGCGCCTGCGCCTGCTGCGCCGCCTTGGCCTGCTGCTCCGCCGCCTCCTCGAGCACGCGCTTGGCCAGCACGATGCGCAGCAGGTGCAACACGACGGTCGAGTCCTTGCCGCCGTTGAAGCTGAAGCTCGAGCCCTCGAGCCCGAAGATGTCCAGGCAGCGGAACACCACGTCCAGCGCCGTGCGCAGCCGCTCCTGCCGGCACGGGTCCGCGGCCGCGAAGAACGCGTCGAAGCGCCGCAGCGCCCCCTGGATGTCCGTCCCTTTACCAGCGCTCGCCATGTCGTCGGTCGCTCGAGTTTCCTTCGTCCGTCCGTCCGTCCGTCCGTCCGGATCGGGGAATGGGCAGAGAGGGAGAGAGAGAGAGAGGTCGCCAAGGCGTTGGGAGCGATTCCCGTGCACGGAGAAGAGGCCGTGGAGTCGGCGCGGAGTCTGCAGCCACCGCGCGCGCGTGCCACGTGCGTCGATCGACCGCCGGCGAGGCGAGGCGAGGCGAGTGCCGCTTGAGCTCGCCGCGCGTGTTTATGGTATGGTGGCTGCCTGGGGGTGAGTTAAACGTTTTGATTGGATGAAACTGAGGCTTTGTGCTGATTTCTGCGAATCAGAGGGGGGAGAAGATGACGCGAGCTCATCACGCCAGATCTCAGGCACAGTCGACGTAAGTTGCGGCTGTGAAGGGCTACTTCGACTACGTCAGCACTAAACGACCAAGCATAACCTTACCGCCATGCAGCCGCGAAGTTGCGCATGTGGCTGTTCGGAGCGAGCCGGGCAGAGAGGCTAGCATGCGCCGGCAAGGTGCGCCTTCAGGGAGAGCGCTACCAGCGCGCGCAGGCGTCATCAGCGGAGCGAGCGGGCTTGCTCGTCGCTGGCGCGCGAATGCTCCAGAGTCGGCATCCCCAATCACCAGCACTATCTGCCTTGCAAGCTGGCTACACGCGAGTGAGCTGATGGCCGGACCGCTTTGCGAGGGACGCGAAGATAGACTCGGGCGTCTGCAGCAGCTCCGCTGGGGAGCCGAACTCGGCGACTCGCCCGGCGTCCATGACTGCGATCTTGTCGCAGTGCATGATGGTGTTGATCCGGTGCGCAATGATGAGCGCCGTCTTGTGCACGAACGTCTCTTTGATGGTGACCTGGACCAGATTGTCCGTCGCCGTGTCCACATTGGCGGTCGCCTCGTCCAGCACAACAACCTTGCTGTCCCTGAGCAGGGCTCGGCCGATGCATAGCAGCTGGCGCTGGCCAACTGACAGATTGTCGCCCTGCTCGGCCACTTCGAAGTCCAGTCCGGCGCTCCACTTGCTGAGACTGTCCGCCATGTGAACTTGCTGGAGCGCCGTCCAGATGGAGGCGTCCGAGTACTCGCCGAACGGGTCTAGGTTCTCTCGAAGCGAGCCGCTGAAACCCACAGGATCCTGCGGGATGATCGACAGGCTTCGGCGCAACTCGCGAAGTCGGACGTGTGTGATGTCCACGCCGTCGATGTAGATCGTCCCGCTCTCGAACTCACAGATGCGGAAGAGCGCCACCATGAGCGAGCTCTTGCCAGCACCAGTCCGTCCGCAGATACCGATCTTTTCCCCGGCATGGATGTCCATGTCGACGCCGCGGAGCACGAGCGGTAGCTCCTCTCGGTAGCGCAGACACAATCTCGAGAAGCGCACGGCGCCATGTGTCGGCCAACCTTGGCTCGGAGGAATCTCGCTCGTGGATCCTTCCGTGTCGTCCTCCTCCGGAATTGCGCGAAAGTGCACGAGCCGCTCTACACTCGTCATGGCATTGTCCGTCCGTTCGACGGACCGCATCACCCACTGAATCGCCGACGTCAGCATGAGCGCGTACGTGAGCGAGATGCCGGATGTGAGCGACCCGACTTGGCCCTTGGCCGCGACCAAGTAGAGTGTGACGACGAAGATGACGACGACCGAGAGCAGGTCGAGGCGAGTCGCGAGCCACCGACTCGCGCACCAGTAGGTCAGGAACATGTTGGCGTTCTCATCCACGACCTTCTTGTTGAGCCGCTTGAAAGCCGCCTGCATCTTGAACGCGCGAATGGTCGACAAGCCCGAGAGCGTCTCGCCAAACAGGTTGTAGACTGGTGTGCGGGTGATGCCCTCGAGCCGCTTGATCTCGCGAGACGACTTCTTGAAGTGCTGGCCCGTCACCACGAATACGACGAGCACTGGAATGTACGAGACGCCGATCCAGTAGGATGCGAAGGCCGACACGATGAGGGAGCCGAGTGCGAGCGACACGTTCTTGCCGAGGAGTTGGTACTCCTGCGGCAGGATCGAGTCCATCTGATCCAGGTCGTTCGAAAAGCGGTTGAGAATGCGACCCATTGGAGTCACATCGAAGTAGGTGTTCACCGGCGCCTTGAGCATGCGCCGGAACAGGTCATCGTGCAGCCGCTTGGACGTCTGCATGCACGTCTCAATCATGAGGAACGCGCGACCGAACGTGAGCGCGACGCACAGCACGACGAAGGCGAGATACCACATGCCGAACGCCGTGCCCGAGTAAGTCGAGTCGACTCCGTAGCGCACCATATTGCGAGCCCAGTGGCCTGGCCACCAGTCGACGACCACGCGCGCGGCTTGACTCACGCCGTAGATCGCAATCAGCACCAGTGCCGCGAGGATGCCATCGAAACCGGACTCGTCGAAGTATGCCTTATACACGCGGCCGCCCACCGTGCCTTTGACGCGGTCCTCGGTCTGCATGAGTCGACCGGCTCCTCCTTTGCCTTTGTTGCCGCCGAGATCCCTCGCCGCTGAGGCTGCGTCTCTAGAGCCGTCTGCACCCTCAGTCGAGCGTTCCGCGTCGTCCTCCGCCTCCGCTGTGTTCCTTGTAGCATCTTGCTCTTCACGGGTCCTTTCGGTTGTGGATGGCTGGATCACCAGATCGGGGAAGCGAGCCACAATGTTTTCGAAGGTACCCACGCCAGCGATAGCGCCGTGCTCCATGACAACAATCTTATCAGCTCGTGACAGCAAGTCGTAGTGGCTGTTGAGCACCAGGACTCGAGTTCTGTCGGCGGCCATTCCCACGATGCACTCATCGAAGATGTCATGGGCCACGTGGGGATCGACTGCGCTCAACGGGTCGTCCAAGATGAGCACGTCGTAACTGGGGCGGTAAATGGCGCGCGCGATCGACACTCGCGCCTTTTGTCCGCCGCTGAGGTTGATCCCACGCTCTCCGATCTCTGTCTCGTCTCCGTCTGGGAGCGCATGCAGGTCGAGCGAGAGCTGCGACGCAACCAGCACGCTCGTGTATCGTTGTTCGTCCAACTCCTCCTCGAACAGGATGTTGTCTCTCAGCGTCGAATTCCGCATCCACGCATCTTGATCCACGTACGAGATGTCGCCACGGACGGCAATGCGGCCCGCTTTGAGCGGCATCTCGCCAAGAATCGCATTCAGCAGACTCGACTTGCCCGACCCGACCTTGCCAACGATCATGACGAGAGACCCTGCGTCGATCTCGAGGTTCACTTCATCGAAGCTGAACCCGTGGATTGCGGCCGTCCTGTGACTTGCCGCGTCGCTCGGCACTGCCGAAGCCGACGAGGCAGTGCCTTCTGGTGAAGGTGAGACCACGACAACGTCGGACACGTCGCGTTGTGGCAGTGGCCACTCGAAGCGACCGTTCTCGATCAAAATGCTACCGTTCCTAGCGCTTGGCGCGCCGGAAGGGGCGAGCTCCTCGGTGGCAAGGAATGCGTCGATGCGAGCGTAGGCGATCTTGGCCTTGGATAGCGCGGTGACCGCTTGCGGCAGCTGGTTGAGGGACGTGCGGCTGATATTGACCATGGCGATGAGCGTGAACGCCTCGACGACGCTGATGGTGTGGTTGATGAGCACGTACACGCCGAGCGTGACACCCGAGAGGAAGACAGGCGTGATGAAGAGCATGGCGGTGTTGAGCACCTGGTAGAAGTTGAACGTGCGCAAGAGGCTCACTTCCTTATCGCGGACGCCACCGACCGGGTGCGCGAGCGAGTCCTCCCACGCGTAGAACTTCATGACGCGTATGCCAAGCAGCGCCTCGGATGTGACTTTGACGCGCTCGTCGATGACTTGCAGGAGTGTGTGCTGCACGGTGGCGATACGCTCGCCGTGGGTCACGGAGATACCCGTGACGGCCAGCAGCACGGCGACCGCGGAGAGCGCGGCGTACACGTTGAAGAGAAAGCCCAGGAGCACGGTCGAAATGACGAACGACAGCGGACCCATGAGCAACCAGGGAAGAAGCACCATGTTGGTGAAGACGCGCTCGCTGTCGACGCTCATGAGCGTCAGGATCTCGCCGCTCGAGTACTTCTGGCGCGCGCTGCTGGACAACCGGAGCGACTTCTGGAAGACAAGATCCATGGCTATCGAGCGCATGTTGACGCCGATGCGCGAGGAGGAGAAGAAGACGTAGTTGAGCGCCATGATGGCGGCCAGCGACACGAGCGTCATCATGACCATGAGCCAGTAGCCGCTCTCGATGCGGAACAAATTCTCGTCGCCCGCGAGGAACTGCAGCAGCGCCTGTGCGATGTAGGCTTGAAGGGCGAGACCGGCGTCGTAGACGACGCAGCCGATGGCCACGTAAACCAGCTCGCGACGGAAAGCGCGGAAGAGCGCGGCCGCGAAAGGGGGAGCCCGAGCACCTGGCGCGCCGAGGGCTTGTACTCGTGGCGGAAGCGCTGCTCGAGCGAGTCGCACGCGTCGCGCTGGCAGATGGGCTAGATATCCTCCAGCTCGAGCACCTTGCGCGCTCCGAGCGAGATGAGCGGCTGAATGCACTGCACGAGGATAACAGACACGAGGTTGGCCCTAGCCAGCGGGTCGGGCTGCTGCCCCAGCAACTGCTGGTGTGTGGCTGGCGCGCCGGTCTTGCTCGGACTGAGAGGCGCCGCGACGTAGTGGTCGCTCGCTGTCGGCATTTGGACGGGCGGATTGAACGCTTTCCGGTCGGCGAGGCTGTTGTTGTTGCTGCTGCTGCTGCTACTGCTGGTCGCGCTGCAAGTTGTAATGTGAGGTGAGCGAGTCTCTACTGAGCACTGCTTGGCTCACGTGGCGGTGGTGACTGTCGACGGTGGCATGCGCGCGCACACCGGTCGATTGCTCGCTGACAATGCGTGTGTTTGATAGGTGAGACGGGACCGACCTCCTCTGAAGAGTAGCTCACTAGTCGCTCGAAGGGGTGAGCCCATCGAATCGGTGACTCATCCAATCCATTCGATGCGCTGTTTAGTCTCGACCGAGGTGCCGCACTCGGGTGATACCCAGCAACTCGGGAGGCTCACTCCCCTTGTGGGTGAGCTCATCAAATCGGCGAGCCATCCAATCCATCCGGTGAGGCGCTCATTGCGTTCCTAGTGTACAGGCTACGCGCGCTGGACACCGGCGGCAGTGTTGTTGCGCGTCAGGAGCTGACCACGGTCGTCGTTGTAGACATCAACGCGATCGGGAGCGCCAGAAGTTGGCTGGACCATCGAGAGCCTCGGCATCCCTCTCTCGAACGAGCGCGAGTTCAAGTCGGACGATACTCCAAGCGCAAATCATTTTGCTCTCCTTCATATCGCACGTCGCTACTCACTTCACTGCTTGAATGAGACGCGGATTTGCTGCGTTTGCAAGAGCGTACGCAGCGATAGTGCCTTTGCCTTCGTCCCCTCCCAACTTCGCGCCAACACTGCGACTGCGCTGCTCGCAGACCTGGCGGTCTCCAAGCCCCCAGGCGACAGCAGCAGTGTCAAGCTCGATGTCCTGAGCGAGCCGCACGACTTGTGGCGCGCGCTCGTTCTCGCGCTGGGTGGCGCCACGTGCTCCATCAAGTGCAGGTAGTCACAGCACCGACACGAGCGCGAGCCGTCTGAACGCACTCAAGACACTCGGAGCAATCGCTGACTCGCGCAACGAGGTCATCGATGGCAACGAGGAGGCGGCAAGCGGCACGTCGCTCGCTGTGGAGGTCAAAAGAACACGACGACGGCCGTCACGTTGTCTGACGTGCCGAGTTCCATGGCGCGGCGTGCGAGGCGGCGGGCGGCGTGGGGCTGCTCGGCCGGCGTCAGCTCGCGGACGAGGTCGACAGCGTCCTGGTCGGTCAGGACGTCCCAGACGCCGTCGCATGCGAGGATGAGGAACGGGAAGTTGCTGGCGGGCTCGAGGCTGCGATATGCCAAACGGAGAACATGGCGGTGAGCTCAGCTAGTCACCGACGGAAGATGGAGGGTAGATGCTCACGTGGTGGCCGAATAATATGGCCGAGCGGTCACAAACTGCTTGAGGTTCACGTCGCCGAAGCTCCTGCGTAGGCACGGGATCAGCTCGAGCGCGCCGATCTCCGCGGCTCCTGGCGCGACACTCCCATACCTCGTGACAGCCAGCACACCGGAGACGCGGTCATGCACGACGAACCCTCCGTGGTTGGCGATGCGCTCGACCTCCTTCGGGTCGTCCGCCTTGTGGTCCTGAGGCATTCACCACAGCCGAACGCGGACGCGAGCGTGAGCTAGAGCCAGCGTCAGCATTGACGCGTTCCGAGACACAGCAGTCGACCTGGGAGAGCCGCAACGCTTCGCCTTTGCAACTCGCCACTGCGCGACTATAGCGCGAGCGGGACGGTCTCAGCGCCGGTCGTACGTATGAACGATCCCGTAGCGCGCCATCGAGCGCACCTGTCGCCGACGTTGGCCACGTGTAGTGTCCGGACCCCGTTCTCTTCGATCGCGATCGCCACGACGCCTGTCGAGCCCTCCGCGCCGGGACACGACTGGCAGCACTCCATGTCCGTGATGAGGAAGGCGCTGGCGGTACCGCCGAGCCGTAGGTTAGCGCATTCGCGAGCCAAGCGGAGCGTTTCCTGCCAGTCGCCCGCACCGTTCGACGCTCTGCTGGGCCGAGTCGCTACCGCCGCTATTCCCCGACAGCGCCAGCTCGTGCGCAATATTCTCGTGGAGCGTGCGCTGCAAGTACTCGGACACGTTCCGACCTGGCCGCCGCGCCACGTACGCCCCATGGTACAAGCGTTAGCGCTCGCGTCATCCTGCTCCTGCTCCCCCACCGTCACTGCTGCGCCGCGTGTCAGGTTACGCAGTCGCTCGCACCTCCGTGGCCGTCGTGGATAGCAACGTAGCAGTTCGCTGGGTTGTCGAGGAACCCGTCGACGATCCGCACCGTGTCCTCCATCGTCTTGCGGAACTGCGCGTTCTGTGCGCGCCACGGCCGTCGCTTGAGTCGCCGGACCGCCGCTAGCAGCAGCTCCAGAGCAGCGACTCACCATCTCCTCGCAGTAACTCACACATCGGCAGCTGCTGAACGCCGCCATCGCTGCTGCGGCCGCAGGAGGAGGCGCAGAAGCCCTTGGCGCTCGGCGCGTGCTTGACCTTCCGCGACCTCCCGCGTCCAAGGTGCGAACTTTGGACGTTTGATGCAAGACGTGAAAGTACATGTCACTAAAACAAGGGAGCGGAGGTCTGGACTCACGACCGCGCAGCTGCTACTTCAGCGCAACAACACACTCCTAGAGTTCTAGCGTCCTAGAGCGGTGGCGCAATGCTCGACACAGACCTCTGTAGCTCTCTTTATCCCGCACTGCCGCTCATCGCACTGCGCTTACCCTGTGCGCAATGCCCACAGCATGCGGACTGTTGGGACCAAATTCCGAGTCCGTCGTGCCGGGATGTACATCCAAATACATCGGATGTGTACGGCAATCCTCGCCATGTCGCTGAAGGCAACGTCGCCGTTTGAGTCGTTTCCTCACCGCTGCTTGTTTCGGTTCGCGCTTCAGCCACCCCTGAATAGTTGCGATCGCTCCTACCCGAAACTCGCGCTAGTGCGTCACCCCCGACCCTAACAGCTCTGCTTCAGCCGCCTCGGCACTCACGCCTCACTCTTCCACGACTTCTTGCGCGGCCACCAGCTCTGCTACGCCGCCATCCAGTCGTGCACACGGTATAATTCTCGTACACTGCGCCGTCCGCTCGACGGCGCTTCGATTCGCACTCCCTTCTCTACTGCCGTGTTGTCTGCAGCACATCCATCCATAAAGCCTTGACCGTGAGCGCCTTAATCGCGTCTGTTATGAATGTTACCACCATGACCATCCTCGCTCGTGCTGCAATTGTGGAGACGGAATCACCTGATAGTTAGGGTCGCACACGCACCATGACGAACACATCACCGCTTTCCTGGGCAGCACAGAGAGGAAGTGAGGCGCCATCAAGCGGGAAAACTATCCAGCGACTCCACGTCGTCCTTGATCGGCTGTGGGAGTGTGTGTCGCTATAACTGAGGAGTGCACATCCCGACAACGTAGTTACAACCGCTCATAGAGTGATGGCTAGCGATTTCATCCATTACGTTCAGTAGCAAGCCAGCGGTGAAGACATGCTCCGCAAGATCGAGATAGAGCCCGTGTGCGACGCTTCTGACTCAGATGCGCTCTCGTTTTTCCAATTCAATATGCTCGTCGACAACAATGCGATCAAGAAACGAATCATTCGACTCGGACATTCAGACCTCACCGACTTGCTGTGGCATCCTGGTGCAAACATGCTCTTTGGCACGATATCTAGCATCACGTTGTGTTCTTTCAGGCAGATGCTCATTGTCATGGTCCACGACCCTGACTACGATGTCTGCTCCCGATCCTGTATAATCTGTTGCAAGCAAAGAACGAGTGGACTTATCGGTTCGTGCTACACTGTATACAAGTGACTAGATTTCCACCGCTCGCTTCGCGAGCGCGCCTACCTACTGGCTACGACCTAGAATACGGGCTGGACCGTGTGAGCAGGTTCGAGCCGAAACCCCCGGACTCACGCTTTCTCGCTCTTTACCAACTTCTTCAACCGCGTTGCAAGTACTCCGGTCTTGGTCGCTCTTCGAGCAGCTCCGTTGCCACGTGCAGGATGTTCAGCGAGGCGTTCGCGTCACGGTCCCAAAAACTCTTGCAGCCACTGGTTTTACAGTGCAAAACGTTTCGGGATGTGGCTTTGCCATT
>JAADYC010000678.1:0-15274 GCA_023338135.1 Phytopythium kandeliae | reverse complement strand
GTTCGCGCAGAAGGAAGGCATTGCGCGCAGCCGGCGCATGTTCGGCGCGCTCATGGGCCACCTCGGTCGAGCGAAGAAGGACATTGAGAAGGACACGGACCTACTCAAACGCCAGGGCTCCAAGTTGCAGGAGGCGGAGGAGAAGGAGCGCCAGCAAAGCGAGGAGCTGGCGGTCAAGGCGCGGAGGCAGGCCGCCGTGCAGCGGCTCGAGGCGCTGGTTGCGCGGACGGAGGTCGAGCTGCAGGAGGCCGTCGCGCGCAAGAAGCTGCAGTACTTGCAGAGCACCAAGCGGAGCGAGAAGATGGCCAAGTTCCTGGTGACGACGGCGTCGCCGCCGCTGTACTACCTCCCAGCGAAGCACACGAAGGAGACGGAGGACTTGCTGCTCGCGTCAGCCGAGGCGCACAAGGAGAAGCAGAAGGTCGCGGCGCATGAGCACGAAGTGCAACTGCGCGAGCTCGAGGTGAAGTTCGCCGCCAAGCTGGACAAGTACCGCGAGGAGCTCAAGGAGGCCAAGAAAGAGCAGACCGGGACCGATGGACACGAGTCCAAAGCTCGGGCCAAGGCATCCGAGGCGAATGGCGTAGACGATGAGCGGACTCGCATGCGGGTGCGGAAGGAGTCGGACGCCGCGGACTCGACGGTGTCGAACGAGCACGACGAGCGTCACGGGGAGAGTGACCACGATGCCGACAGCGTCCGCAGCGAGCCGCACGCGGAGGAGGCGATGGATGAGAAGAGCCACGGTTGTCAGTCTGATACGAATGGGGGCGAGGACGCGCCTGGCGAGCGCGAACTCTCAATGGACGACGGACACGAAGACGACACGCACGGGGATATTCACAGCGACGACGCGAGGATGGAGACGTCGGACGAGGAGAAGCGAGAAAAAGAGATGGAGGAGGAAAAGAAGGACGAGGAGAAGGAGGAGAAGGAGGAGAGGGAGGAGAAGGAGGAGAAGGAGGGGAAGGAAGAAATGGCGCCGCGTGCTGTCGAGTCGGGCGTCCCGAGCGACGCTCCAATCGAGAATGAAGCGGAGACGCAGAACGCGGACGCGTCGTCGCCCGAGGCGCCGGCGCGTGCTGAAGAGCCCGAGCCTGCGCTGGACGTGAGCAAGCTGCGCGTGGTGGATCTGAGAGAGGAGCTGAAGAAGCGCGGGTTGGACACGAAGGGCCTCAAGGCGAAGCTCGTCGAGCGACTCGAGGCGGCGCTGGCCCAGGAAGCTCGGTAGCCTCTTCGCCATGTATATTTACTGATCGTTCGCTGGGTCCGCGCGCTTTGTGGCGCCTTGGCGACGTGCGCTGGCACTCGCTTGCTCGCTCAGCTCCCGGCGCTTGAGCAGGTGCGTCGCGCTGCCTTTGGTTAGGATGGTCGAATGCATGCATTCAAGGTGTCGTAAACACACAAATTCCTAACTTCGACTCCGTCCAATCATTCCGGAGTTTGAGCCAATTAAACGCCTCGATCTCCGCGTATACACATGTAGCAGAAACGTACATTCTATTGCGATGGAGTGCGTGTTGTATCTTACAGTACTTCCTCCCGTTTCCACCTCGTTTTGAAGATGTGTTGTTTACTAAGGCAAAGAGATTTGGACGTACCGTCGCAGACAGACCAATTGACATTCCGTGCCAACGAGCTCCTTGCCAGCTCGTTGGCGTGACACGGACAATCTTTCGCCACGTAACAAGCGGAGACGCCGCCGAACCGAGCAGCGCGATGGAAATGGTGCGCTGCTGCCGCAGAGACTGCCACGCCGTGGCGCCCGCCGCGCTGGCGACTAACGCGCTTGCACCTCTCCCCCTGTCGCTCGCAGGAGATCCCGTACACGAGCCCGGTGTCGCCCGACTCGTACGGCACGTTGACGCTCGGCTTCCTGCTCGCGGGCTTGACGTTCATGGCGCTCTTCTTCACGCGCGGCGTGGCCCCCAAGAAGAACCTCGCGGTCGAGCTCGTGCTCGCGGTCATCGCGGCCTTCTTCCTCGGCTTCGGCTCACTCTTCCTCTTCCTCTGGGCTGAGATTTACGTATGAGCGTCGAGGCGCGTGACACCACCGGCGGCTACAGCGTCGCTTGCGGCGCGCCAGCCATGGCGTCCAGCCGGCGCAGCGAGCGCGCAGACAGACGCGTGCAGCGATGACGTGGCGGCCAGACGCACGGCGTGAATAACGTTATTTCGCATGCGTGAAGCGAGCGAGCGGCGTTCCGTGTTGCTGCGTGACCTACCGACGCACGTCGCCACCTTCTCTTTCTCCCTCTCATTCTCCTCCTCTCTCTCTCTCTCTCTCTCTCTTTCTCTCTCTCTCTCTCAACGTGGTGTGCTCTTCCCAGACGCCCGGCGAGCGCTTGCATCCCTCGGTCGAGTGAGCGCGTCAAGATCGTCGATCGATCGTCTTGGCGCCGCGTCCCGCCTCGCTGGATGGATAGCTGCCCGAGGGACCTTGGCGTCCTCGCGGTCCACTCCGTCCCTCGACGCCCGGCCGACCGCGCGCGCCACTGCTGCCGACCGTGCGGGCAAAGCCAATCTCTCTGCATTGCGTTCGCCCTGCCTAACCTCGCGCGGGCGCGGGTGAGGGCCGGCGGCCCTCAATTTGCGCCGGGCATCAGACTATAATAAACCGTAGTGACGAACTTCTGCTTGTACCGGTTCGTGATTCCTAGCACCATCATGCCGTCCTTGATGGCCGTGCAATAGAGGTGGTTCAGCGCCACGTGCTGCGGCACGGGCAGCAGCTTCGCGTCCACATTCGGAGGCGTCTAAGGCAGACGCACGGGCAGACAGACAGACAGACAGACACACAGACAGACAGACAGAGTGAGCAGTCAGCGCGCATGGCGAGGGGATGCATGGACGCCTGGTCCTCGCGAGGAAGAGCCGTCGCGACGGCGCGCACCTTGTTCAGGATGATGTGCCGCAGCTGGGGCGGGAGCGGCGGCGGCTCCTTCGTGTACTCGTCGACCTCGGGGATGTAGCGCGAGTACGGGTTCTCCGTGTCCTCATCGTCCTCCTTCGGGTTGTGCGGCATAAAGTCCGCGAGCGGCGCGAAGTCCGACACGTCCACAAAGTTGTTCACGTTGCCCTCGACGTCCGTGACCGTGAGCTGGTCGGGCGCGAAGCGCCACTCGTCGTCGACCACGAACTTGTACGCGTGTTTGCCGCGCGTCAGGTTGGCGATGTACGTAAAGTCGTTGCCCGAGCGGTGCATCGGGCAGTGCTTCGACCAGCCGTTGAACGTGCCCGTGATGAGCACATTGCGTCCGCCGTGCTCCCACTTGAACACCATGGGCACGACGTCCTCGCCCGTCACCACGAGCGGCGCCGGCTCGCCCACGCTCGCCGGCGTGCTCCCGTTCACCGAGTAGTCCGAGGTCGTGGCGGTCGACGTGTCGTCCACGCACATGTCCACGTCCTGCTTCCCACCGTTCATCTTGCCCGGGTCGTCGAACCGGGCCGTCACGGCGGGGTCTCGCTCCACCGCGTCCCCCGAGACGGGACCGGAAGAGGCGTAGCCGCTGTATGGCTGCGGGCCCATGCCAGAGCGCGGGTACGGGTAGTGCTGCATCGGGTATGCGCTCGAGGTCGTGCCGAGCTCGCTCGGGTTGGCGTCATTCTCCTTGCTGGACGCGCTCCCCATGGCGCCGCGTCGTGTCGCGTCGGCCCCCGCGGCGGTCTCGCGCTCTGTCTACCCGCGCGCGCGAGCGAGCGATCCGCGCGCACGTGTGCGTCGCCGAGGAGGAGAAGGCGGGCTCGTGCGTCGCGCGCCGTCGGCCGGGAGCTCGCGCGGACGCCGCGCCGTGCTGGCTCGGGCCGGGGGAGGGGGGCGAGGCCGCCCGCTTATCTATGCTGCTGCCGGCGGCGGCCGTGCGGGCCTGGCGGCAGGGGCGGGGAAGGGAGCGAGCGCGCGAGCGAGCGATCCGCGCGCGTCCGTCGGGCCACGCCGCGCTTTTCTCGCAATAGACCACTCGAATACAAAACGGCGCTTCGGAGAAAACGCGCTGGCGCGACCTTCGCGCGACCTTCTCCCGCACACGAGTTGCCCGCAGTGACGGCGGTCGGTCGGTCCGACGGCTCGGTTTGCGCGTGGGCACACGGATAGATGTGAAGGGGAGATTCAGTCTCCGAGGGCTCATCGCGCTGCGTTGCACAGCGCCTCCGCAGCAGGTCTATATATATTCGTGCGGGTCATGCAAACACACAGGTTTACAAGTCGGGGTCGATCGCCGCGACCGCGCTCGGAGCAAACGAGAATGTCGCGGGCTGAATGAACGCTGGCGCCAGCGCCGGCGCCGGTGGTAGTGCTCGGCCGTCGCCCTCGTCCTCCCCCAGAACGGCGAACACGTTCTGCGCACTGTACTGCGGCGGTTGCGTGGGCTTTGGTCTGCGCGCCGCGTGGTCGATCGCGGGCGGTCGAACGTCTCGTGGCGCCTGCAGAGAGAGAGAGAGAAAGAAAGCGAAAGAGAGAGCGCGCGAAAGAGAGAGCGTGGTGCCACGAGCAGCCGTCGTGAGCCCAAACACCACAGACGCGTTCAGCCGACACGGAGAGCGGGAGTGGCGCCGTGACACACCTGCATCGCCGAGAGGAATCCCTCGAAGCCCTTGGTGTCCGGTCGCGGCGCCGCACTTGGCTGCGCCGCCGCGTTTCTGTGGCGATCAGCACAGTACAGACAAACGCACAGGTGTGAGCGAACGGATGAGCGATCCGATCGGCGACGAGGGTCCGAGTGTCGTGGACGCACAGCTGGAACGTCGGCGCGGCGACGACGAACGTGGGCGGCGCGATGACAGGGTGCTGCTTGGTGCCGCCGAGCGCCTTGCGCTGTTGCTGCTTGGCCTTCTGTCCCGCCATGCGCTCATCAAAGCTGCGGAACTCGCTCGAGATGGCGCTGCGCCGCATGGCGACGGGCTTCTGCGTCTTGGCGCTCTTGGCTCCTGCCGCCTTGTCGGTCTGCACCACGCCGACTCTGCGAGGCACTCGGAGCGATGGGGCCGTCCCTGCGTCAGTATCCGCGGCGCGCTGCTCATCTTCTGGCCGCCGACGCGATCCCCGCACCGGTGCTCTTGCTTCTTGAGCGCCTTGAACATGCTGCCGCGCTTGGGCTTGTGGTGGCCGTTCTTCTTGGCCTTGCCTGCTTTGGGCTTGGCGGCCAGCGCCGCGCCTTCGCCGCCCAGCCGGAGACACAGTCCGCGTTAGCGAGGCCGCCCACCGCCCGCCGCATCGACCGCGAGGCGGGCGTCGGCTCGCAAGCAGCGCGCGCACCCGCGCCGTTCTTGCCCATCGCGCCGTCGAGCCGCCAAAAGTGTCAGCTTGTTGGCCATCGATCCTCGACCGAGGCGCAGCGCCGACGCGTTCAGAGTGATGCTCTAGCGAACCATCACTCTCCTTCTCCCGCTTTCCTCGCGGGTTCTGTTCTCGGCCCGAGTCGGGTCAAGTCGCTATCGTCACACACTCACGACTCATCCGGATACTGTCGCTGCAATACTCGCGTCGCCTCCCTTCAACCGCCGCTGGTATCCGTACTCGTCGGTGGCCAGTCGGTCCCATCCCACGCCACCGTCCGAGGCGAAGTCGGCGACCCCCCAGCGCCACTTCCGCCTACGCACGCACTCACTCGCTGCATCCTCGCCGCCTCCGCCGTCGCCATGGCGGACCAGAGCATCTCGCTCATGGACGGCACGTACTTCGTGGGCCGGAAGGAGATCCTGGACTGGGTGAACGGCCTGTGCGGCCTGAGCCTGGCCAAGATCGAGCAGACGTGCACAGGCGCCGTGGCCTGCCAGATCCTGGACGCCATGTACCCGGGCAAGGTGCCGATGAGCAAGGTCGACTGGAGCGCCAACAAGGACTACGAGTACATCCAGAACTACAAGGTGCTGCAGAAGTGCTTCCTCGGGCTCAAGATCGACAAGCACGTCGAGGTCGACCGGCTCATCCGCGGCAAGTACCAGGACAACCTCGAGTTCATGCAGTGGTTCAAGAAGTTCTACGAGCTCAACGCCTCGGGCCAGCCGTACGACCCCATCGCGCAGCGCGAGAAGGGCAAGGGCGGCGCCCAGTTCTCGCACAAGTTCGGCGGGGCCGTCGTCGCCGGCGGTGCGGGCTCGGCGCCGTCCCCGACGCCCGCGGTCGCGCGCAAGCGGTCGACGCCGGCCGCGGCGAGCGCCTCGAGCGCCGCGCGCACCTCGAGGCCGCCGGGCGCCCCCACGTCCATGCGCGGAGCCAAGTCTGCGACGGCGTCTCGGCGGCCAGTAGGGAGCGCGGGGGCTGCCGGCGCGGCCGCGACGGCGACGGCGACGGCGACAGCGGTGGACGCGGCTGCGACGGCGGAGCTCGAGCGCGAGCTGGACGAGGTGCGCGCGACCAACGAGGCGCTGACGAACGAGAACGGCGAGCTGCGCCTCATGGTGAGTGGGCCGAGGCGAGGAGCGACGGGCGAGCCGGAGGGAGAGCGTGACTGACGCTCGGACGGACGGACATGGACGCAGGTGGAAGGGCTCGAGAAGGAGCGCGACTTTTACTTTGGCAAGCTGCGCGACATTGAGATCCTGCTGCAGGGCGCCGAGGGCGTGGACGCGAACCCGCTGGCGCAGGACATCTTCAAGATCCTGTACGCGACGGAGGACGAGTTCGTCGCGGCCGAGGGCGGCCAGGGCACGGCCGAGCCGCAGGACGAGGCCATGTGACGGCGCCTCTCGGCCTACCTCTTCCTCGGACCGCGCGACCGCTTGCTCGGCTCGCGGTCGACGGCGCTCGGCCACGCCTTGGGCTTGTCTCTCACCTTCTCCTCCCTTTGCTAAGCTCGGAAATGAACGGCGCAGGCGTTAGTCGAGGCGCGGGCGGTTCGCGCGCTGTGTGTTGGACTGACGAGTCGCTGGGCCATGCACGAGCGACCGCAGGAGTTTCGCACTGACCAGTCGCTGCGGCTCGAGGCGCTAACGGACGCGCGGCGAGCCACGGCGGTCGCTGGCAGTCTCCATTGACGCGCGCGCGGGTCGAGAGATGCCCCGTGCGGAGAGCAAGGCGGGCGATGGCGACGAGCGCGGCGCCAAAGCGGAGGACAAGCGCGCTGGAGATGGCGGCCGCGCGGCCGCCAAGAGCGACAGCGCTGGCGCCGGCGACGATCTCGTGCGGCGCGTGATCGAGTTCTTCTTCGACAACGACGAGTTCGCGCGGACGTTCGAGACGTTCGCGCAGGAGAATTGCCACGCGTTCGACCTGGACGGCGACGAGATGAAGCTCGAGTGCGTGCGTGCGCTGTCCGCTGGCGCTCCCCGCGCGGGGGCTTGGCATGGGGCGGGGCCGTTCCTCAAGCGGAGGAGGACTCACGCGACGCCTCTCGCCAGGTACACGGACATTTACAACCGCTTCACGGCGCTGTTCGAGGAGAAGCTCGAAGGTAACGCGCTGGCCGAGCGCTCGGACGCCTCGGCCGCGGAGTGCTCACGCGCGCGCTCTTGCCGGCCGGCACCTTGCTGCAGAGTTCATCGAGGCGCAAGGCGCGACGGTGCAGCAGTTCTACCAGCGCGTGCGCGCGGCCTACGACGCGGACCGCGAGGCGAGCGACGTGCTGTGCGCGCAGATCCTCGTCGCGACGGCCGACTTCGACGTGTTCGTGCTCATGATGCGCCAGACGAAGGAGTCGCAGCGGCTCGCCAAGCACTAGCGCGCGCTGGAGAGCGAATACAGCCGTGGCGCCATCGGACGCTGGGCCAGTTGCCTGCCTGGCTGCCTGGCCGGCGAGCTCACGCGACTCGGCGCTCGGCCGCCGTCTTGAGCCGCAGCCGCTCGACCAGCGACGGCAGCTTGGCCCTCGGCTTTGGCGCGTTGCCGGACGTCGTCCACGCGATCGTCGGCGCCTTGGCCGTCGCGGCCGCCGCCGCGCCGGGCGGAGCCGCGAGCGCCGGCGACTTGCCTCCGCGCCGCGCACGCAGCAGCTTGTGCTTGTGCTGGCCGCGCCTCATGCGGCTCCAGATGGACGCCGCGAGGCTCGCGTCCTTGGCGGCCGCAGCCGGTCGCTCCCTCTCCTCCTCCTCCTCCTCGCTATTGTTGTTGTTGTTGTTGTTGTTGTTGCTGCTGCTGCCGCCGCCGCCAACGCGCTCGTCTCGGTCGTCACCGTGGCCAGCGGCGGCAGTCTCCGCGTCGGCGTCGGCGCGGCGGCTCGCGATCGGACCACGCGGCAGCACGGGGTCTTCCCACCCGTCCGCGAGCTCGGGCGGCAGCGCGATGAGCTCGTCCAGGTCGAGCGCTCGGAACGCGAGCTCGTCGTCTCCGTCGCCGCCGACCGCGCGCGCCAGCGCCAGCGCCGCCTGGAACTTGCGCCGCACGACGAACCCGCGCGCGGCCGACTGCAGGCGCTTGGCCGCATCCGCGGCTCCGGGCGTCCATTCACCCTCCTCCTTCTCCTTCTCGTTCTCGTCCTTCTCGCTCTCGTCCTTCTCCTTCTCGTCCATCTCATTCTCGTCCTCCGCCTCGACTTCCACGACGTTCTCCTCCTCGTCCTTCTCGCCGTCCTCCTCCTCCTCCTTCTCCATCGCCGCCGCCGCCGCGACGCGCGCGTCTCCGTGCGGCCGCGCTCTCCACCATCGCTGGATCCTTCCGGCGCTCTCCTTGTCGCCGGCCACGCCGCGCCGCCACGCGCCGAGCGCGCAGGCGAGCCTCCGCCGGCGCCAGGCGGCCTGCAGCCGCCGCGCGCCTTCTCTCTCTCGCGCTTGCCGCTCGCGCGCGCGCTCGGCCTCCTGCCGCCACGCGCGCGCGCTGAGGCGCTCCTGCTCGCGCATCTCGTCTCGGCGGCGCCGCTCGGCCGCGCGCTCGCGGCGCCCGTGGCGCTCGAGCTCCCGCGCCAGCGCGTCTTCTCGGCTCATGCGCGCGCGCTCGAGCGCGGCCGCGACGGCGCGCGTCTGCGCCAGCCACCGGCGCGTCTGCGCCTCCTCGGCGCGCATGAGCGAGCTCTCCCTCGCCACCCGCCGGCGCTCGCGCTCGAGCAGCTCGAGCTGCTTGGCGCGCGAATGCTCGGCGAGCGAGGCGAACGCGCGCGCGAATGCTTGGCGCGCACGCGCACGCTCGGCGAGCGAGGCGAGCGCGCGCGCGGCCGCTCGCTGCGCGCGCCACTGCTCCGCGAGGCGCGCGGCCTCGTCCTCCGCCTGCATCTCGCGCCGCGCGGCGCGCTCGCGGCGCGTCTGCGCGCCAACCGCGCGCGCGGCCTCGTCCTCGGCGCGCATCTCGGCGCGCGCCTGGCGCTCGGCGAGTCGCTCGGCGCGCCGCTCGGCCAGCGCGCGGGCGAGCGCGTCCTCGCACTGCATGCGCGCGCGCTCGGCCTCCTCGCGCTGCTCGCGCGCGTGCTGCTGCTGCTCGGCGGCCAGGCGCGCGGCGTCCGCCTCGAGGCGCGCGAGCCACCGCGCCGCCTCGCGCTGCTGCTCTTCCCACCGCTGACGCGCGAGCGCCAGCCACGAGCCCGCGCCGTGGCCGGCGTCCAGCGGCGCGGACGAGGCCTCGAGCGGACTGGCCGACGTCGCGGACGGCGGTGCTGGCGGCGCTGGCGGCGCGGCTTGGAGCGGCGAGGAGGCCGCGGCGCCGGCCGTCGAGAGGTCCAGGTCGCCGTGTGCGTGCGCAGACTCTCGGCGCAGCGCCTCGCGCTCGCCCTCCGACGTCTCCATGTCGGCAGCGGCGGCCTCGGACGGCCGCGCGCTCTCTCCGGCGGAGCGCTCGGCACTACTAGCGCCTGGAGGCGCGATGGCGGCCATCGCGTCGCCGACGCCGCTGCTCTCCGGCGGCGCGGACGCCGCCTGCTCGTGCCTGTCCGTCCCGGGCGTCAAGTAGGTCGCTCGGAGCGCGTCCATCTCGGCGCGCATGGCGCCGAAGACCTCGCGGTCGGCCAGCTCGACGCTTTGCAGCAGCAGCGTCCACGCCGACCGCTCCTCGCGCGCGGACGCTGCCTCGACCGGCCGCAGCAGCTCGTCCATGTCTCGCCGCGTCCAGACGGCGGCGCTAGCGGCTCGCGCCTCGTCAGTCTCGCACCCATCGCCGTCGTCGCCGTCTAGGATCACTTTGTCCAGGTCGGCCTCGAGCTCGCGCTCGAGCGCCGCGCGCTCATCGTCGTGGATCATCCAGCGGATGGCCCAGCGGGCCGTCGAGCATGCAGGCGACCGATTGAGTCAGTGGCCGAGCATCTCGGCGGGAGCAGACGCCAAGGCGGGAGCGATAGACCAAGGCAGGCGGGCGAGAGCTGCTCTCTCCGTCATGAGCAGACAATTGCGGGCAGCGACACCTTGCTATTTTTACTTGTCGTCTAGGCTGGCGCGGCTGCGACGGCTCTAAAATACAGCGTCAAGCCCACGCGGCCGCCTCCTGCTCGTCCATCGGCTCGTCGCCTTCCAGCACCGGGAGCGCGGCGTCCAAGTCCTCGCTCAGGCTATCCTCCGAGCTGCTCGAGCGCAGCACGACCTCCCGGCGGGCACACAGCGCGATCGCGATGGCGTGGAAGCCCTCGCAGCCGATGAAGTTGCCGTCGAGCTGGACGCGGCGCAGGCGCGGCACCGCGAGGCTCGACGCCGCGTCCGCCATCGCCATCGCCATCGCCATCGCGCCGGGGCGGCCGTGACCCGCGGGCTGGTCCAGCAGGTCGGCGATGCGCACGGCGTCTCCGTCCGAGAGGATGTTCTGGCGCAGATCGAGCGTCTCGAGGCGCGGCAGCGACGCCTGCACGGCCGCGAGCAGCGCCTGGCAGCCACCCTCGCCGACGAAGTTGTTGCGCAGGTCCAGCAGCTTGAGTCGGCGGAAGCTGCTCTCGTGTGCGCCGACCACGCGCGCGAGCTCGCGTACGCCCTTGTCTCCGAGGAAGGTCGCGTCGAGCACGAGGCGCTTGAGCGTCGAGCGCCTCGGCTGGCTTCGCAGCCCCATCGGCGCGCCGGCGTCGGCGTCGGCGTCAGCGCCGCACTCGGCGGCCGCCAGCGCCTTGAGCAGCCCGATCGCCGCGTCGCTCTCGTTGGCAAAGTCGAACGGCGCGTGGAGCTCCAGCGCCTTGAGCTTGCGGCAGCCGCCGCGCCTCACGGCGTCCGCGAGCTCCAGCGCGACTTGGTGGCCGACGGACGGCGCCGTGGCGGCCGACGGCTGTGACAGCGCGCGAGGGAACACGACGCCGGCCTTGACGTTCGCCAGGTTGGCGCGGCTGCTGATCGACACGCTCCGCAGGTTGCGGCACTGCAGCAGGAGCTCCGCGAGCCCGGCGACGTCCGCGCTCGAGCGCAGCGCCGAGCTCTCGAAGCGCAGCGTGACCACGAACGACGGCGCGTGGAGGTGGAAGAAGCGGCTGATGGCGCGGCAGCGCAGCGTCTCGTGGCCGTCCAGGAAGCTGAACACGTGCCGCAGCAGGTCGAGGTTGTGGCTGAGCGAGCAGCCGTGGCGCGCACGCTGGCCGCTGCGGTCGTTGGTGCCGGTGCTGAAGTGGATGCGGCAGTCGACTTGGTCACCCTCGGCCGTGTGCTGCCGCTTGACGCTCGGCCGCGCGTCCTCCTCGCTGTCGCCCGACGGCCGCCGCCGCCGCCGCGGCGAGCTGGCGTCCTCCTTGCTGGCCTCGCCGCCGTCTCCTCCGGCGCCGGCTGGCTGCCGCCGGTAGTGCGTGACGAGCGCCTGCACGCGGCGCTCGAGCGAGTCGGCGTTCGAGTACTCGGCGAGCGAGAACGCGGCGTGATAGAGCATCCACTCGAGGCGCTGCAGCAGCGAGGGCAGTCCATGGCGCGCCGCGTCGCGCTGAAGCGCCGGGTTCACCGCCAGGATGGGATGCTGGCGCAGCCGCATCATGACTTCTCGCCGCAGCGGCAGGTGCGCCGCATGGTGCCATGCCGGGGCCGTCGCCAAGTGCGCCATATTCGGAAGTGGCTGGTTGCCTGCCTGCCTGCCTCGCGGACAGACGGCTCTGGAGCTCTCGACGCAATAAGACTCGCCTCTCCGCGAGTAAGAAGGCGGGAGACGCTTCTTCGCTCCCTTCTTGTTCGACGATTGGGTGGCGGCCGCGCGGCGGTTTGCTGGGATAAGAGAGAAGCGGCAAAAAAGATCACAGAGACAGGAGGAGGGAGACACGTGGTCGATGCCTGGCTGGGACGGCGGCCTCGGACGGTTGCGCTCCCGAGCCACCGCCACGTACGCTCGCTCGCTCGCTCGCCTTGTCTGCGATCGATCGCCGAATGAATGAATGCAAGGGCAAGCTCGCGAACTCGCCGCCTCGAAGCGCCAAGTCTCACGTGGCGCGACGACAGGGAGATAGGCAGCGCCACTGACTCAGTGAGTCCTGGTTGGCAGGCAGTGGCACGCGAGCCTGGCAGTCGCTCGCCACCCCACGTTCGGACGCCGCGACGATCTGTCGCGAGGGCGGCAGGCCCGAGAAGCCGCCGTTGCTGTTCGGAACTGCCTGCGCTGGCGCGAAGCCACCTCTGGAGGGCGGAAGGAGCCTCCGTGAGGACGCACTTGCCCTCAATTTCAGATAACGCGGACTGTCTGCGGCTCTAGAGCACAGTGCGCTCGCCCCCTCGCCAGGTCAGGCATCGCCCTCAGGCGCAGGGTTCGCGGCTTTTGGTCTGTGCGTGAGAGCTCGAACCCAGCTGGATTTTCCGTCGCGTCGCTTGGCCAGGCGCTAGGGCGTCGTCGCCACTGTGTCGCACGCGCCGGCTATAGAGCTATAGGGAGTGGACAGCTCGCCTTCGGTTGTTGTGATGACCATTCCGCATCACCAGCGCCGGCGACCGCGCCGAGCCGGTGAGTGAGCGGCGTGGACGCCACGATCGCCGCCACGATCGCGCGCCTTGCAGAGTTACAGGCGTGCACTGAAAAGTTGGTGTTACTAACCGTAGTGTTCAGATACACTCGAGAAATAGATCACTTGATTTCAGTAAGCCATTCTCGAAATCTCCTCCGATCTCTCATTTCTCACACAGCTTCTCGAAAAGCCAGTCCAGACGAGCCGCATCAAAGATCACATCAGAATCCCGCTGTACTCTTGAACCGGATCGGCGTGGCTACATCCACGCACTCGCCCATCCTTTCGCGACCGCAAGACGCGCTCGTTCGAGCCTTGGGTGGCTGTATCGCGCTCACACGGAGTCGAACACCGCATTGGTGGCTTCATGGTGAGATATCAGACGTACTTCAGCGGCGAGGCGCTCGGCACTGCCACACATCACACACCCATGCGCCGCAATGGTCGCGGTGGCGCCAGGATCGATGCCACCCACGTGGCTACAGTGCGTCCATCGTCTGCATCCACTCGGCTGTCGTCTGCGATCGTCCGATCGGTAGCCAACCCATCGCCGTCTACGCCACAACGAGACGCTCAACCCACCACTGGTGACATGCGCCGACCCAAAGATCGCCGAGCATGTTCGTGGAATGCAGGTGAGTACATTTTCTTCACTTTGAGATCGCACGACTGGTAAGACAAAATGTCGAGCAAAGTCATCAGCGAAATATAGGGCGGTGCAGAAGGGATTCTCCTCCGAAACAGCGCTAACTCATCGAAGACATGGATACACGCTCACGACAGGTCGCACCGAGGCCGAAGTGGTTGCTGCGGCTACGGGCGATCGCACTCGGCTGCCCCGTCGAGATGATGCATTTGTATCTGCCGAGGGCAGCAGCGAGCGCCTCCCGCCCCGTCTGATCAACGAAGTTGTCGTCCAGACAAAGCTGCCGGAGCTGCGGTTGTGGTCTGTCACAGGCGACGCCGACGCGCTGGACTTCCGTCGTGTCGCTAGTCGACCCACCAAACGCGTTGGCGAGTGCGATCGCGTCGAGGTCCGTCAGGATGTTGCAGCCAAGATCAAGGCTCCGCAAGGATGACAGAACCGGCAGCACACTGATGAGAGCTCGACAGCCAGCGGCGCCAATGTAGTTGTTGCTCAACATGAGCGATTCCAGTGTGGCGAAGCATCCGCGGTTTGCGCCGCCTCTTTCTTCCCCCCAGATGAGTCTCGCGACGCGCGTGAATCGACAATCTCCGAGGAATGTCGCGTCCAGAGCGAGCTCCTTGAGCGACGCCACGTCCACTCCAGTCGCTCTCAAGCGCCGCCGGCCCGCAACCAGCGACGACAGAAGCTTCATGGCCTCATCACTCTCCATGAGATGGTCCATTGGAGCATCAAGAATCAACGTGTCTATCTTCGCGCACGCGCCAGCTCGCAACGCACTCGATAACTCCGTCATGACTCTCCTGCCGGAACACAGGTATGAGCTGACTGTCTCCAACTGCAACTGCGTCGTTGATGAAGTTTCGATCTGGTTGAGTCGGTTGCTGATGGTAAGCGATGTCAAATTCACGCACTTGAGCAAGAAGGTCGTCAGGTATCCATCAGGTAGCGCCTGGAGTCCTGACACCCTCGCAGTGATGCGAAGCGACCGCGCCATACTAGGTGCGGCGTCGCGCATGAAGCGATTGACTACACGCAAGCGGAGCACCTCCATTCCGTCCAGGAAGCTCATGACGATCCCCACGATGACCTCGTCGTTTCCGAGGAACAGCTCGCTCCCGGTCTTCACTTCGACCGTCTCGCTGTTCCTTTCAAAGATTGTCCGCTGCCGCTTGTTCTGAATGAGGCCCGCCTCTTCCTCCTCCTCCTCTTCCTCCTTCTCTTCTGCGGAACCGTCGCGTTTGTCCCTAGACCGCTTGGCATCAGTCAGACGCGGGGGTGCCGTCTCACTTGTGTTGAGGCTTGTAGCCAATGCTCGGACCCGCCGGTCAACCGTGCGCGGGTTCATGTACTCCTCCAGCGAGAACGCGGCGTGGTACAGCATCCACTCGAGACGCTGACCCAGCGACGCCCGATTCCCCCCCGTCGTCGCCGGCACGGGCGGGGCTTCGGATTCGTTGTCCATGGCGCGAGCCTCGGTCATGGAAGTTGTCACCAGCGCCGGGTACCGTCTTCTCAGCAGCAGGATCATGATCTTGCGAATGCCGCGGTCCCTCCGCGCGTTGTGCCACGGCTGTGTGCGCCGTGGCGCCTCTGTCGATTCATTATGCCTCGGCTCCAGCAGTGGTGGCGGTGGCTCCGGCGGCTCGCTGTCGCCGTTATCGATGTTAACGATTGATGTTGATGGCATTCTCACTCACGATAGCCGTTGCACCCGCTCTCCTCCGCGTGGAGGTCTCGCCGAGAAGTCGCCGTGGTTGTTGATTTGAACGGTGTGCTTGAGAAGGAATATTTGAAAGTGGCGGTGCTCTCTGGAGTGCGAAAAACTCACAACCCACCAGCGACTGCTCGCATAGACCGTGAACTGCTTCGTTCGATAGGT
>JAADYC010000677.1:0-15275 GCA_023338135.1 Phytopythium kandeliae | reverse complement strand
GCGCTGGAGCCAGTGGGAGCACGAGCGCTGCCTCGAAGCGCTACTGCTATTCCCGCAAGGTCCGTGGGCGGTGGTGGCGGACTACATCGGCTCAAAGACGCCGCGTCAGGTGATGTCGCGCGTGCAGAGGTATCGCCAGAGACTAGAACGTCAACGGCGGCACGCCGAGGCTGAAGCCAGACGCGTCGAGGAAGAGCTGCAGCAAGCACAAGATACTGCATGGCTTCAAGAGCAAAACGACTGGCGCCGCGCTAATGAAGACTGGGCGATGTTGCAAGCGGAGTGGCAGGAGCAAGAAGTCGCACGCGCCGAGGCTGAAGCCAGACGCGTCGAGGAAGAGCTGCAGCAAGCACAAGATACTGCATGGCTTCAACGCGAATACGACTGGTGCAGCTTGGTTGACGACTGGCCGATGACGGAAGATGAGTACCAAGAGCAAGAAGCCCGGCACACTGGGGAGGAAGCGTGGCGCGTCCAGATGGCGCAGCGACCCGCTGAGGTACGCACAGCCGCCGCATCGGTCCACATGCTCATGGTTGGTTCGTCTAAGTCTTTGAGCGCATGTCAGATCGACGCAGCAAGCTCCCAAGATCCGGGGGCGATTCCGACGCTTGGGGAGTTGCTGGCGCAACTACTGTCGCCTTGCATGGACCTTCTCGTCGACGGAAGTGCGGACACTGCGTCGATCGATGGGGTTGGCGAGCCCCCTCACGTGCTTCCCCTGGATGACGACCTCTTACAAAGGATACCACAACTGCCTCCGTGTCCGCGCGATCCGCTTGAGCCGATTCCGAGCGAATGGGGCGTGGTGTGCGCCTGGTCGGCGCTGTAGAGAACGAGGTAAATACAGTATGGATCACACACACTCTGGTTGAAGTTTGATCGTCGAGCTCTAAGCATTCATACCAAGCAGTAAATGATGCATCCGCGTCGACTCCATCTGCGGCGGAAGTGACTGCTAGTATCAAATGCCGCGCCAAGCGAATGCCTCCACCGAATTGTATGATCGCAATGTTACTACTGAGTGTTCCTAAATGCGAGTTCCGACCCATGTCGAGGCGTTTGAGCAAGCGCTCCGCCGCACGGCACGCCACTGCGCGCGCGCTGGCGTGAATGGGCGGCTCGCGACACTCCAGTGGGTGGAGCGCGCTGGCGTGGGCACTCAGCGGTTGCTTGCTCACTCGCTGGCGTGTGCGTTCAGCAGTTGCTTGCTCATGCGCAGGCGGCGCGCGTTCTCCGCTCGCGCGCACGCTTCTCGAGCGGCTCGACTCGGCGCCGGCAGCGCCGTCGCGCTCGATTGCGACGAGCGACTGCCGAGTCACTTTGCATTGGCCGTGGGCGCTCTACGTCACCGACGCGCGGTCGCGCTGGCGCCCACGGCCGCGGCCGCGGTCGGTCGAAGACACCTCGCGCGGCGTCGGAGCCCGCGAGAGCGCTGCTCGTACGCGGTCGCTAGGCGCCACGGCCGGCGCCGTCAGCCGCGCTCCAAGCCGACAGCGCGCCTCGATCGTGACGGTCGGACCCGTGAGCGCGAGCGTGGACATGACCAGCCCGCGCGCCGTCCCGGTCGAGCGCGTCCGTGTCCAAGGCGATCCGTCCACGACTAGCCGCGCGTCCAGTTCCCTACCCTCCCCGCCGCGCCTGTCGAGAATCCGCAGCCTGTTGAGGGTCCGCAGTCTCTCAAGTGCCACGACGCGCGTCTTCGCCCGATCGAGCAGCGCAGTGAGCGCTTCGTCGTGGCTCCCAGTGCCGTCGAGTGCCGAGCGTGAAGCTGCCAACTCCCAGTCCGCATCCTCGGCGGTCGGGACGCCGGCGTGAACGCCATCTGTCCTCGCGGACTCGTCTTACGTCTCGCTCTTCGCCTCCGTGTCTTTGGTGCTGCCAACGCAGTCTCCCACCGGCTTCCGCAACGTCCACGTCCGCCTCCTACTCGGCCGCGGGGCTCGACCGTGGGGCTCGACCGCGGGGCTCGACCGTGGGGCTCGACCGTGGGGCTCTACCGCGGGGTTCGCCTTCGCTCTGGTCAGTGTACGCGCCAGCATCAAAGGTCCGAAACGAGTGCGCGCGTGGCCGCCGCGCTCCGTCAGACGCGCTGGCTACGACCACGAGACTTGTCGAGTGTCTCGCAGTCACTCCTCAGTCCCACACGGCCACGCCCTCGCCCTCGCGCTCGCCAAGCGCCAAGCGCCAAGTGCCAAGTGCCAAGCGCCAGGCACGCCACGCGTTTGCCAGCGCGCTCACACACGCGCGAAGTGACCCAGGCGCGTGCGGCGCTCGACCACGAACTCTCCGAACGTCAGGCGAACGCACCGCTTTCTGCTCTCACGGTCGTCTCCACTGCGACAGCCTCGGTCGCACAGCTCGGCGCGGAACGGACGTGACCCAACGATTCCATCTCTCTCTTTCTCTCTCTTTCTCTCTCTTTCTCTCTCTTTCTCTCTCTTTCTCTCTCTTTCTCTCTCTTTCTCTCTCGCTCCCTCTGTTTCGCCCCGCGCAATCTGCTCGTGTCCGTGCGGCATCTCCAGGGTGCCTCGACGCCATCGACGCCGCGATCCATGGACTGCAGCGCGCACCTCGGCGCCTTGTCGCCTCGAGTGAGCAGCTCCTCCGACAGGTTCGATCGCGTGCGGTTCTCCCCGACGCAGATCTGAAGAGAGTCCTCCGTGCGGTGTCAAACGCCGTTTTGTTGCTGCCAAGCGCCGCCGCTCTTGGCTCTCCGCAGCCCGCAGATCGACGCGAGTACCGAGCCTGGGACTGCAACCCATGAGGTCTCGCGAGGTCTGCACCGAACCTTGACCGCAGAGGTAGACAGGCAACCGAAGCCATCCGCTCGAGAGTGCCCGCCAGCCTCACGCAAGACGTGCTGTGCACTCCCGAATGCTTTAGGTCGCGGGATCCGCGGCAGAAAGCGCCGCCGAGAGAGCCATCTTCAGGACGCGCCGGGTCTTCCTGTGGCTGCGTCCGAGCTCACGCTCCGAGACGCGAGCGACTGGAGTAGCGCGCCGCTCGATCAAGAGATGCTGGAGTGGTATGGCCGACAGGACGCGTCTCGGCCACGCCTGCCTCGTCACCGCAGAGCCACGCTCAAGCTCCGCGCTCCCTCTACAATCCCCTCTAGATAGACTGAGAGCTCCCCGTGAGTCGATGCAGCCTCATTCGACGCGGCCGAGAGTCACGCTAGCATGGCTCTCCGCGCTCGCCGACTGCTCCAGCGCTCGCTCCCGTCTCCCCGCCAAACACGGCTGCCCTGCGCCGCGCGCGCAGCCCGCTGCGTCCACGACTTGCGAGCCGAGAGCCCATGCGCCAGGCAGGCCAGGCAGGTCAGGCAGGCCGCCAGACCGAGCCAAGGCTCACGACTGACTAGTCGCGCGGGCGGACAATGCCGCTCGCCTCGGTGGTTTACAGCCTCTGTCTGATAACGGTTACGGTCGGTTGAAGTGTCCGTCTGCACAGCATATGGCGTCCGTCGAGCAAACGACCGGCGCAAAGCGGACACGCGGGCTCGGCGCGGGCTCGGCGCGGGCTCGGCACGGGCGGCCGGACACGCGGACGGCCGGACCAGCCCACAGCGCAGCACGCCCGCGCGACGGCCCGGCCTCTCCGCCCTAGGCCAAGCGCCTCGAGCTGCTGCGCTCCGCCGCGCGAGCTCGCTTCGCCCCGCGTCGGGCGGCGCGAGCGAGCCAGAGCGCGTGCCGGCTGCGCGCGGCTACATTCGCGCCTCTAAAAAAGTCATTTGCGCGCTCGAGCAGCGAGAATAGAGTAATTACATCACAGGACGCTCGGAAGCGAGCACGACGCTTCTCGGAAACAGTGTAAGTGGACAGAGTTGCAGCTTTCGCCATTCTGAGGGTTCAGCTTGAGCAAAAGCTGTAAATACTTCGAAAAGCTCCTGTCCAGCATGGCATCGAGTTGAGAAAAAATCCGTCCGAATTGGCTACGCACGGCCGGCGGACGCCGCCCGAGGCGGAGCGGGGCGTGCCCTGCCTTGCCACGCCCTTCCGCCTCGGCTCTCAGTTCCGAATTCGCCCGGCAGCGCGCACTCGGCCCTCCAAGCCCCGGTCGGCCGTCTGCTACCAGCCAGTCCTCTGGAGACCGAGCCGAACGCTTCTGCTAGAGAGGCATGACTATCACGTCCCGCGTGCTGCAAGGAGTGTTCCCGGATGCGGATACCCACGACGCTGCTCCCGACGATGTCCTGGCTGACAATAGTGTGTTGCAAAGAATGCCGACGGACGCGCAGCAACCAGTTCGGACGCCGCCCAACGCGCGCTGGAGCCAGTGGGAGCACGAGCGCTGCCTCGAAGCGCTACTGCTATTCCCGCAAGGTCCGTGGGCGGTGGTGGCGGACTACATCGGCTCAAAGACGCCGCGTCAGGTGATGTCGCACGTGCAGAAGCATCGCCAGAGACTAGAACGTCAACGGCGACGCGCGGAAGTTCGGCGCCAAGAGCGAGAGGCCCGGCGCGCCGAGGAGGAAGCCAGGCGTCTCGAGGTTGACATCCTCAACTGGACAGACGAGTTCCTCTCCAGCTTCCCACCGACCTCGTCCGAGTTCGAGCCGCTTTTGTCACTTGAGTAGTGTGTTCATCGGGTTGGTGTTGCGATAGCGCGTGTGTAGGCGCTTCAGCAGGGCGTCAGCGCCTCACACACGCGCTTCGCTGTTGTGTTGAGAGCAGTGGAGCGGCAATTTGACCGATGGTGCGCTGCAGTTCTTGCCGCTTTGTACCCCTCCCCCATGTCAAAAGTAAATCAAAATTCAATCGCTTTCCACCACCGTGCTGACACCCGCTGGTTCCTTCGTCAATTCGAGGCGACGCAACGCCAATTAGCGCCTGAGACTACCGAGCCACTGGTCTAGTACGAGGCGTCCCACGTGTGCAGGTGGTTGCGGACATCGGCGGTATCCTTGTGCTTGGCGAGGAAGCGCGCGATTGAGTCGAGCTCTCGGTCGCTCATGTCATCGATGAAGGACGAGCAGCCGATGGCGTTGCGCGGGTGGAACATGTACGACATGGGCGAGTTGTCGATGATGATGGTCTGCGTCAGGTCGCGGTCGAGCAGGGACAGGTCCTTGACGTAGTTGCCCTCGTACTGCACACAGTGCTCGCGGAAGAGTCGGAAGCGGATCACGCGCTCCGGGTCGAGCTGGTCCAGCAGCGGGTCCGCGTATTTGCTTAGACTCGCCGTATACACGACGATCTCGTAGTGCTTGGCCATGTCGATGAGGAACTGCTCGGCGCCGGGACGCTTGCACACGTACACCTGATGCACTGTGCCATCAATGTCGACCGGGATGATGTAGTCCGGGTTCTGTGTCGGCTTGAACGACGAGTGCACTAACGTCTCGTCGAGGTCCAGGACGAGACACTTCTTGCCAGCGTCCTCGCGTTGTGCCGGCCCGATGACGCTCTTGCGCAGCTCCACCACATTGCGCGAGGAGCCCTGGTCCTTGGACTTGGTGGTGTCCTTGTTGCTTTGTGCCTGCTGTTGCGACGGATGCTGCTCGTTGATACCGAGTGCCGACCAGATATTAGCGAAAAGGTTCCGGAAGCTGCCTTGTTGCGGACCTCCGGACGGCGTTGAGCCGTCACGCGCCGGGCGTCTCGACGAGAAGGACGCGGAACCGCGCGCAACAGGCCGAGGGGCGAGGCTGGACTGGTGCTGCTTGCCGTTGCGATCCGTTTGGTGCACAATGCTAGCAAGAGCACTACTCGACGGGTTGAGGTCTCCGAGCGGCTTCTTGGGCGGTGTCTTGCCTGCCCCCGCATTGGTGCTCCCGCCCAACTCGTCGGGTCCGTGACTCGTGTTCTTGCGAGAGAAGACGACAGTCTGGAATAGTCCGCCAGACTTGGGAGCATCGCTCTTGGACGCAGGAATGCTCGACGTGGTCTTGGGCCGTGCAGCTGGGATCATGGCGACTGAGAGAAGTGGACTGGGAACGACTCCGAAATCTGTTGAAGCGGACTGGAGCGGTGGCAGCGAGCGCGCGATAGATCCTACTCGACGATGGCTGCGCGGCTGTGGTGGCAGTGACTGCGAAGCTGCAGCCAAATCTCTCAATGCGCTTTACGAACGAGCAGCGGAGGTGCGCGACAGCTCGCTGCTCTGCACTACAAGGTAGATCGCTGAACGTGACGGCACTGAGCGTCTGGGCGGAAGAGTTCCAGCAACACCTCATCTGTGAAGCCTGTGGAAGCGCCAGCCCTTATCGAAGATCGCTCTGAAATGTCACTCAAGGGCTATTTTGGATCGTTCGACAAGCCTGTCGGTGCCCAGAACGCATGGAGCGAAGCTGACCTGGCACGCGATAAGTTGTCGAGGATGCCATTCACCAACCTGGCAATCTGGGTCGCCGCCCTGTGTGCTGGTTTGGTTGCGAAGGATACGACGCCAAGCTATTATCGCGCAGGCTCGGCGCTCGATTTAGCACGCGTCCGTGTTTAGCCTCGAGATATCGTTTGTATTTCGCACTAGGAGGCGCTACCTCTGGCTGCACGCTCTAGCTGCCGGTACTCATTCAGAACTCGCAGCGAGGCTGTCTTCCGCCTGACTGCCTCGGGGCTGTGCACCACACGCCGGATCGGGTTGATAGTGCTCCCGGCTGCAGTCTGGAACACGTGTTTGAGCAGGTTCACTTGCTTGCTCTTGGCTTCGAGCTCGTCCAGCAAAGGACCGAGGGCCTGCGAGAGATGTGCAGTCGAATGATTCCCACCTTCTTGCTCGCTGGACGCAGTTCGGTTGCCATCGAGTTGGGAGACGATCTCCTTATACCTGGCGCACCAGGCAGAGGAGACATCGTGAACCGCGAGCATCCGTTGCCTCAAACAAATCGTAGACACACGAACCGAGTGTTGAGCTGGTTGAATTCGCGCTCTGCTATCTCGACCGCCGCGCCAAGATCCTCCATGATCTGGGTCTGATAATGCATTCGCACCGCCAAGTTTGAGAGTCAACTCCTTGCGCTGACGCCACTGCTCGAGCCTTTCCGTACCTGCATGGGGCTCATGAAGGGATTGGCATCTCGCGGAGCAGCTGGCACCTTGATTGCGCCGGGTTTGTTCTTCTTGAACCCTGCGGTTGTTGATTCCGGTCGGGACCGCATCGAGCGAGGCGTTGTATTGCTCCCACTTCCACGAAGATACTCTCCACCGTTCTGCAAGATCGACGCGCTCGCACCCGGCGCTTGAAGCTCGCGATTATCCAGCTGTTTTGTGCGTTTTGCTGTTTTCGATGCCGACACAGGAGAGGTTTCATGCAGAGAAGGCATCACGAACGTCGTATCGCACTGACGAATCGCGTCCTGGACGTTCCCGATGACTGAGAATGAGCGCGATGCAGCGTTCCCGAGCAGGAACGGCACGTCTCTGAAGCACTCAAGCCAAGCGACGTGAGCTCGTGCACAACTCCGTGGATCTTCGCAACTGACAGTACCTACCTCCCGAGGTTGGCTTCTCGTAGTAGAGTCATGTTGTTGGCTGGTTCCGCCGTTTTCTTGGTAGACTTGGAGGTCGATTTGGTCTTCGTCACCTTCTTTTTGGTCTTGCTTGGCGTGGTGTCGCTACTGTCTGGTCTTCGCGGTAGGCTTCGTGCGCTGGAAGAGCTGCCACTATTGCCCTCAGCATACCTCCGTGCTGTGATCGCAGCGGCGCCGGCCGAATTTGCGGCACTTGCGGCCGTCGGACGCGCCAGCGTCGATACGCGTTGCTGTTGCATCAGCTTTTTGTTCTTCTTGGTCGCCGCATTGGCCACCTCGGTCGCCTCCCACACCTTGGCTACCATCTTGTCGTGCAGCTGCGATAGAGCTGCGACTGTTTGCTATGCGTCACCGTCTGTCGTTCAGACTCTCATCCCGCCATTCGAGCGTGTTGCAACGCAGTCACTGACCTCAGACTCGCGCAGTCGCTCCTTGGACGACGTGTGGCTTGCCACCTCGTCTTCAAGCTTCTTTTGGACTGCCTCCAACTGCGTTTGTGTCGTCTCAAACCGCTCTCGGACGGCCTGAATCTCTTCCTTGAGCCCACGAATGCATCGTTCGCTTTCCCTCTCGCTCTTCTCCATATCTATCAGCCACGAGCAGACAAGCTTAGTGTGAACACGAATGACACGACTCATGCGTCAACTGGAAGCGCGCCAGGTATGAGCATACCAGACTCAAGTCGTGTGCAATGCTTCTCTGAGATTTGGAGCTGCGTTCCCAGGTCGTCCGCCTTGGCTGAGAAAGTCTGTGCAAGGGCTCGAACGTGTCCAATCTCACTCTGCATGGCTTTCTCTCGCTCCTCAGCCTTGGCCATCTCGAGCCTTAGTTCCTCACGCTCCATCCGGACGGCATCATAAGCCGCTCGCGCTGACTCCTTCGTCTGCCCGAGCTCGTACGCGAACTTCTTCTCCTTCGATGCCAGCTCGGCCTCTTGCTAGACGACAGCGGCGCTCACGACAGTGTGTAAGTCCGATTCCAAATGCGAGCACAACTATGAGGTGAGACGCCGAGCACCTTGCGAGCTTTGGCTTTGAAGTCGGATAGCTCCTGAGAGAGTGACCCCCGTTCCTCCTCCAGCCGCCGAATCTTGTCCTGCAGTGCTTTGAGTGCCGAGAGCAGCGCTCGACTGCCCTGTGCGCTTCCGGCGACCGCGCTCACACCCGTATCGCCGCCTCCCGAACGGTAGGCTGCTCCTGCAAACGTCCCTTTGTTGAGACTCGGGGTTTCTTCATCAGTCCGGCAGGTGGGTGGCGAGTCGAAGCGCTTGCTGTCCACTGTCACGGGTTTTGACTTGCGCGGTCGTTGGTCACTCCATCGAGGAGAAGTGGTCGGAGAATGGCAAGACACGTAGTGCGATCCCTTAGCCGGCTTGTGCTCATTTAAGTACTCGGCAAGACGGAGTTGCTCGGGCGGGAGTAGTGTCCCCATGGATTCGAGTGAGGGCATGACGCGGATGTAGTCGTGGTATTGCTCCGTAGATGATCCCGTCGAGAGCTTCCGGTCCGTCTGATGCGCCAGTCTCTTGAGTGTATGCTTGAGCTCTTCCAGACTGCCGCTGGATGGTGTATCATGGTGCGAGGCTGTTTTGGTGCCCGCGTCCGTTGTGTCTTGGTTCGAATCGACTTGTCTTCTTCTGGGAGCCCAGCCAGAGATGCCTCGACGTGCATGTCTTCGCATCGGTGAGGCTTCAGCATCGCTGCTGCTGCTACTGCCACTGTGTTCACTATGCCTTCCCTTGCGTTGTGTGGGTCTCCGACGCGGCACAGCCGTAGTTGACGACGAGTCTTGCGACTGGACGGATTCTACCTGCCGGTCTGAATACTCTTTCCCCGTCTTGCCTCCATCCACGATGCCTATCGCTCCGCTCTTCTCTTCGCGCTCATGACTCGTCGCGCCAGAAGCAGCAATAGATAGAGAAGTCGCGGTCTGTGCTTTGGGTCTGGATGAGCTTGACTTGTGGTCGTGGCGCGAACTGGAACGGCCGCGACCAGTGCGTCTTGGTGAGATGATCACACGACTCCGCGAGGTGATGACGATATCGTCGCCGTCGCTGTCGGATGCAGCCGCCGAAGACACAAACGACGATGCGCTAGAGCCAAGCGACATGGCGCCGCGGCGGCGATAGCAGTGCCGGAGGTCGCCCGTTGCGCGCGAAGGCGGCTAGGCTCGAGGAGTGGCTAACCGAAACAGTTCGTTGAGCTCTTCCGTCGCGCTCGCGTCCTTTCGTGGACAGTGCGTACCGTGATACTCAAAATTGCATCTGCATACAAGATCCGCATCAAACTGGATTGTGGAAACTACCGTGCTCTGCATTGCTAATGTGCGCCTCAAGAAGTGACGCGCGCGCATCAAGCGTGACGCGAGCCAAAGCGGTCCTGAGAACGCTGATTCGTGCGACCCGAAGGTTTGCGAGCTGCAGGTGGTCGCTTGGAGAAATGAACGCCTCTGCTACAAACGCCTCGCGGTCGGCCGCGAAGTCGTCAACGCTCAGACCAAGCGCGCGCCTGTTCTCTCCTCTGTCTATCAACATGAAGGCTCGACGGTGCCGAGGGACAGCGAGTATCTACCGCCACTGGCTTCGCCCCACGCAACCTCCGTCTAGCTGCTGATCTCCTCGACGCCACCGGCGGCGGCGAGCGCGGCGGCAGCCTGCTGCTCCTCAAGCAGGCGCTGCTGGCGCTCGATTTCCTCGTAGTCGATGTTGGACAGCACGTAGATGACGGCGAGCGAGACGGCTGCCATCTTCATGAGCTGCTTGATGTCGCGCAGCGTCATGGCCTTGAGCGAGGCCACAACGATCTTCGGTGCGAACACCATGAGGCAGAGCTGGTCCCACACGAAGGCGCCGAGCACGTCGAGCGCCAGGAAGCCCGTGAGCAGCCGCGTGAAGCGCGGGTCGGGCATCGGCACGATCTGCAGCACCTGGTTGAACAGCGGCATCGCCTCCGAGCAGAGCAGGAAGACGCCGACGATGGCGATGCCCAGCGAGTAGAGCAGTCCAGGGTTGTCCGTCATCGACTTCATGAACGGACGGCCCTTGTAGTTGACGGCGCACACGCTCACGGTCTGCACGCCACTGATGAGGAAGATCACCGTGCTCATCACGTTCGGCTTGAACTCGCCCGGGCGTGAGTGCGTGATGTCGCCCTCCGGCGTGTACTCCTTGGCGAGGTTCGTCAGGTAAATCATGCACCAGAGGTGGAGCGCGAACTGGCCGGCGATGCTCAGGAAGAGCGCCGGGTGGAAGATAGTCGTGATCGGACGCACCGGCGACAGGTCCGGCAGCGGCGACGCGCGACTCAGCGTCACGCTCGACACCGTGCCGATCAGACCCAGCGCCACGAGCTGCGAGTTGGCGTACTTGACCTTGTCCAGGTACAGCACCGACAGCGAGTACGAGCTGATGAGGCAGTTGACCGCCAGGATCTGGTACATCTGCATCGTCGTCACGAGCGCGCAGCGACCTTGGCGGATAATGTCCACACATCCCTTGATCGACGGCGCACGCGACGTGAACGGCGATGCGATCGACGCGTCGCCCAGCTTCACCATCGGCACCTCGCCGTCCTCGAAGTCGTCCATGTACTGCTGCATCGCAGCGTTGTTCGCAAAGTTCGCGAAGCCCTTCGAGCCAGTGCGCTCCGCCCGCAGCTTGCGGCCCTCTTCGGCTTCACGCTTCGCGAAAGCCGCGATCGCCTTCATGCGCGCGAACGACTCGCCGCGCGCCTCGCGGGCTCGAACGTCCGCCTCCAGCTCTTCCTGCTTCTTGCGCATGACTTCCTTGCGCTCCTCGGGGGTCAGCGGCTTCTTCACAAACGGGTTCTTCTTCGCGGCCAGCGCCTGCTGCTTCTTCTTGATCTCCTCGGTCGCGCGCTTCTTCTCCTCGGAGAGGATCAGCTCCACCAGGTCCTTCTTCTCGCGGCAATGCGAAAAGTCGATGGATTTCTGCATCAGCCGCTTCTTCAGAGCCGACACGTGCAGCTTCATCAGATCCTCGCGCGTGCTCGCAGCCGCGACGCTTCCCTTCTGGTACTTGCTCGCGCCGGTGATCGACTTGTCTGCATTCGCCGACCCGAAGCCGCCAAGCAACGCAACGCCCACGTGCGCCTGCTTCAGCGCGCCGACGTCGTTGCCTCCATCGCCGCACATGAGCGTGAAGTGTCCGTGGGTCTTGAGGCACGTGAGCACTTTCTCCTTCAGCTCGGGGGTCATACGGGCGAACACGCGGATGTGGTCCAAGCTGGCCCAGATCACGTCGTCCACCTCGCCAGCCGCAGCGAGCGTCTTGCCGTTCACGCACAAGTCGTACTTCTTCACTAGCGCCTTCACGTCCGAGCTCTTGTACTCGGCAAACACACTGTCGTCCTCCGCCCGAGTCCATACCAGCTCGCTTGACGCCTCCCTCTCACTCAAAATGAGCGCAGGGCGGTCGATGATGCTCACTTCGCGTGATACGTGCACAGCCGTCAGCGTCGCGTCGCCGGTAATCATCGACACCTTGTGCGAGCTCGCCTTGAGCTTCTTGACAATGTCGCCGCTGTCCTTGCGCACCAGACATTGGAAAACAGCGAACCCAGCGAAGGTAAGCTCGCTCTCTGCCCAGCCGCGAGGATGCTGGGCGATCTCGTGCTCCGACAGGCGGCCGCCAATGTCCTTGTACGCCAACGCCAAGACGCGCATGCCGCGGCGAGCAAGGTCCTGGTATGTCGGCCAGAACCACTCGGGGATCGTCTCGGGGCGCATGAGAGAGCTCAGAGCCTCCGGACTGCCCTTCACAAGCGAGCGTGTGCGCACGCCCTTCTCGCCTAGATGAACCTTGGCGACGACGCTCATGCGCTGCAGCTTTGATGCGAAGTGGTTGCGATGCAAGATCTGGACATACACCTCTTTCTGGTTGATGCCAGGACCCCAGCGACGCTCGCCCGCACGCTCAAGATCCTTCTTGACGTGGCACTGGCGCGATCCCGCATCATACGTGAAATCAATCGCGCGGATCGACGCCTCCTCCACCGGGTCACCGATCATCTTGCCGTCGACTTGTACCAGCGACTGACAGCCGGCCAGCACGAGTGTCGCGTCCAGGTTGGACGCAATCATCGGGACATGAGGCAGCACGTTGTTGTTCGCTTTCAGGACTTTTGCCTTCGCCTCCGCACTCGCGGTCGTGTCGTCGCAGACTACGCCGACGGCAGTTAGCTGGTCCGTCGTCAGTGTACCGGTCTTGTCGAAGAGACAAATATCCACTTTTCCCGCGAGCGAGATGCGGAACGGCTCCGTGCAGAAAATCGAGAGCTTCACAAGCGAGAGTAGTGCCGAGTTAACCGCCATAGCCGTCTGCATGGGGAGCTCCGCCGGGATCACGCTCGTGATGATCATGACACAACGAAGCAGCAGCTCGAACGTCATTTTGCCCTTTTGAGCAATGCCGTGGTGCAGCACGTAACCGGACGAGAGCAGCGCGAAAATCAGCAACAAAAACGCGAGTCCAAACGCATCGCGCGAGCTGCCCGTGACCTTGCCACTCGAGAACTCAATCATACGGACGAGCTTGCCTTGCGAGGAGCTGAAGCCCGTGCGCAGCACGTACGCCGTGCAACCCCCGTTCGGCGGGTGCGGAATCGACTTGATCTTCTCCGAGCGAGCCTTCGTCTCGTCGCTCACAACGTTCGCTGTACCACTCTGCATGATCGTCGTGCCGCCGAACAGCACGTGCACCTTGTGTGACGACTTCATGTCGAGGCTCTCGGCGAGGTCCTGCTCGCTCATCTTGGTCCCAATGGCCTCTTTCATCTGTGGCACGCTCTCGCCCGTCAGCGTAGCCTCATTCATCACCGCCGAGCCGTCCAGAAGCAAGCAGTCACATGGGACCATATTGTCATGGTCGCCGTCGGTCTCGCGTTTGATGGACACAATGTCGCCTGGGACGAGCAGGTCCGAGTTGATCTCCTTCCACTCTTTGCCGCGGTACACAAACACCTCGATCGCCTTGTTGCCCATGCCGCGCAGAGTCTGTAAGTTCTTGAGGCGACTCATGACCGTCACACCTTCGAACATGAGGATCATGACGAGCGTGAACAGCGAGTACTGCCAGTACTCGTCCAGCATGTACAGACACACGCTAAAGACCTGGAAAACCGTCAGCGGCTCCAGCAGCTGCTGCTTGAACATGTCGAGGAAGTTGGGCTGCGGGATGCTGAACTCGTTCTTGCCGTACAGCTCGAGTTGCTCCGCCGCTCCCCCTTCGCTCTCGTACCCGCGTGACTCAACGTAGAACTTGACGGGCTCCGTGGTGGGCGATCGGAGTTTTTCAAAAAGCACGTACTCCCCCTTTCCGTTGCTGTCCTCGACAACCTCGGCGACGTACTTGTGCTTCTGGAACATGAAGAACGGGGCCGCCACGGTGCCGTCCGGGTGGCGCGTGCGCTGCAGCTCAATAATGCTGCTCTTGCCCTTGAACGAGCGCGGGACTACCATCACGAAAGTCGCTTCTTCGAGGCGGCTCACAGGGGTGTACTTGATCAGCGCCAGCACGCGCACTGACCAGACCTGGAAGAGGAGCATCAATCCGTGCGTGATGATCGTGCCCATCAAGAAGAGCAGCGGGATGATCGCTGGCAGGAACGGGTTCGGCAGCGGTGGGCCCTCCTCCTGTCCAAGTCGCATGCATCACCTCGCCCTGGTTAGATCGTCGAGAGTCCTGTCGGCGAGCATTCAGACGCATGCACCCACCTGGTTCATCAGCTCCGTGTAGTTGATGGCCGCTGACAGCTCGTCGCGCTGAGTGCCCTGCGACAGCGCAGACGCCGCGAGCCCCGAGAGCGCATCGCTGTCTCCAGCGGTGTTGAACTGGTCGAAACTGCCTGGGATCAGGACGCCCGATTCCTCGAGCTCACGAATGGCTTGCGCGTACGGCTCGCCGGCCGTGAGCACGCAGTGGTACAGCGAATACGCGTACAGGAACAGGAACGGCACGTGTTCGAGTCCGTAGCCCAGGTTCAGCGGGTTGGCGCGCCGTCGGTGCAGCGATAGCTTGCGGATGGACTTGCCCGTCCATTGCGGCGGCGCGTCGCCCTTGCCCATCGTCGTTCCCTGCACTCCCCGCGCAGAGGTGGCGCCGCAACGAATGCTGCCAGTGCGGGAAGAACGAGGAGCCACGTCGGCGACCCGGCGAGCTCGAGGGAGCGAGGGAGCGAGGGAGCGAGAGAGGCGACGTCAGCACCTGGCGATGACTACGCCGTCTCCACGTCTCTCCTTCCTTACCTTCGCTTCCTCTGCGTTTCCGCTTGTGCCCGCACAAGCAAACGTGGCGCGACGAGGGCGGGCGGGGAGAGGCAACAAACTACTGTCAGCGACGCCGAGCTACCTTTAAAGACGCAATAGTGTGATATCGAAGTGGTACCCGGAGATGGTATAATGGTACAGTGTGCTACAGCTCGACGCTTACAGCGCCAACGGTATCAGTGTTGACTAGATTTCCACCGCTCGCTTCGCGACCGCGCCTACTACTGGCTACTACCTAGAATACGGACTGGACCGTGTGAGCAGGCTCGAGCCGAAACTCCCGGACTCACGCTTTCTCGCTCTTTACCAAGCTCTTCAACCGCGTTGCAAGTACGCCGGTCTTGGTCGCTCTTCGAGCAGCTCCGTTGCCTCGTGCAGGATGTTCAGCGAGGCGCTCGCGTCACGATCCCAAAAACTCTTGCAGCCACTGGTTTTACAGTGCAAAACGTTTCGGGATGTGGCTTTGCCATTCGGTTTGCCGCTCACCATCTTCGGGAAGGCGACGTCTTCGAGGTCT
>JAADYC010000676.1:0-15298 GCA_023338135.1 Phytopythium kandeliae | reverse complement strand
GCATCGTCTCCGCTGATCCTCGACTTCAGGTGTGAGCCAGCTCCTGGATGAAGACGCGGCGGACTGCGGAGAGGAGCCTCCATTGCTCCTTGATTTCTGTGCACCTCTGGCGCGCAAATGCAACCAGCAGGACAGAGGAGACCCACTCCCGCCAATCTGAGAACGCTCTCAATGTGCTAGTTGTGGCGTCGCTCCTGTCCGGTGCCCAGACCACCCGCCGCAGAGAGCACCGCCGCTGGCGATCGCACCGCTCCTCGCCTACCAGGAGGCGCTGATCGCGACCGATCTTCCCCATCCGCCGTGAATCAAGCGACGCCGCGCGCGCTGCCAACGCGCTTCAACAAAGGCGACACGCTTGCGGTATCGGAGCGTGTTTGCGACTTCGGACAACAAAAATGCGGGGTTGAGCTACCGAGACTGTTTTCTTACAAGACATGATGTACGTTCCCAAAGTTCCAGAAATCGAGAACCCGCTGGCTGAGCTTGCTGCTGGAGCGAATCAGAGAGAACAGCGCGATGGATCTGGCGTCGGTGTGGCAGGAGGTGGAGCGCTTCCGCGCGCAGGCGCTCGCGACCACGGGAGCGATCTACGGAGACGCGACCGAGCTCGAGCTCGTGAGCGCGTTCCTCGCCAAGGTGCCACTCGACGCGGTATTTGCGTGCCTCCAGGATGCCAGCGATCGCGGGGATGACAAGCAGGCACGCCGTGCTTTGCGTCAGAGGCTGCTGTGATGGGTATTGACGCATTGCATCGCTTGCCTTGGCATGGGCGACAGATCAAGGACGTGTGCTCGTGCATTGACCGGGTGCTGCGCGCGAGAAGCAACGGCGTGCCGCTGTTCTTCCGATCCGAGGTGGATGTCTATCTGGCGTCGGTCGACATGCGCAAAAAGATACTGACTCGCTCGATGTTCGTGGTCAATCGGGATCACTAGATCGCGCCGTTCATTTTGGCGGGACTGCAGCACGAGGAGAAGCAGGCGCGAGTGCTGACTCTCAACCAGTTCGTGACGCACCTCAGCATGGCGCCGGAGCTCGAGAATGTCGCGAGCGTAGTGCGTTCCCATCGCACTCGTGAGCGCTATATTGTTCTCTCAAGCAACTGACTAGCCATAACACTTGCTATTGGTTGGGGATGCAGGCGGATGCCCCGATTGTCGCTCAACTCTGCAGCATTGTGGCTGAAGAGGATCTGGAGGTGGCTTCGAAGGCAACGAAAGCGCTTGAACTGGTGGGGCTTCCGTTTATCCATACCTCTCTTGCTACTGGTGGCTCATCTATAAAGTGTGGATTTCTGTGTAGATTGCGAATGTGCCGGACTCGGGCTTGTACAAGATCGTACTGGATGCTTTGAAGGCCACAGTGATGACCAGGTGGGCTGCGCTTTGCGTTCGTTGGTCAACGATGCTGTGAGCACTGTCGTGTTGCACGATTGGCTGACGAGAAGACTGTGCCAGCAGCATCTCGGATACATCAGTGGAGTTTATGCGCTATCTTGAAACCATCGCAAACGTCTGTGCGCAAGCGGACGAGCACATGCAGTACGCTGTCTCGAGCCACACTGTCGACGTGGTATGGATGTGCTGTCAATCTTCCAACGGTTGGTGTGCTCGATAGACGCAATGCCGCTGAACGTTCACTGGTCGATGGCGCAGGTTCTCCACTGTCTCCAGTCGAATGACCCACTGTTTCTCATGAACGTCGTCGACTTGGTGCCAAAGCTGTGCGGCACCGCCGTTGGAGTCCAGCATATTTTCGAATCGGGTATGTGTTGTCTCCCGGTTTGTCCAGCTCTTGAGAATATGTGGTGCTCTACGACCTGACAAGTGCTCGCGGGTGCGTTTGCATCCTATCCAGGAACGCTGCAAACCTTACTTGCAATGACCGAAGGTACTGTCTTGTTGGATCTTTGTCTGCTCCATCGGCTTCGTTCGCAGCAGCAGCTAACAGCACGATTACTGTCGACACAGACCCTTTCGTCGGTGGGAACGCCGTTCGCCTGGTGGGAGAGATCTCGTCGACAGCCGCGAAACTTCATATCCCCTCGTGGAGCTGGAGCGACCCGACACTGTCGAGAGCATTCCTGGAGACCGTTGAGGCGAAATTGCAGAGCTCAGACCCGACGCAGCAAATCGCGGCGATGGATGCGCTCGCCGCGTTCGCTTCGACGTCCGACAAGGGTGCGTGTCCGCTCTCTCCTGCAATTGCGCGGGCTCGCAGCGCTGACACAGCGCTATTCCTGGTGTATTGTCCTACAGAGCTTGAGCTGTTGTTGCGGCACGAGGCTATTTGCAAGCTCTGGCTCCCGCTCGGCAGCAGCACCAAACTGCCGCTCAAGACCAATTGCTTGCACTCCGTTGCGCGTATCCTGGAGGAGCCCACGGCGATCAAGCGGTCGCCGAGTGCTGTTCCAGCCGAGAACGCCGGGATGTGGCTACTCCTAGCGCGTCTATTCGCGGGCCTCGGGTCGGAGAGCCACAAGCAGTCGACGATGACGCTGCTGATGGAACTGCTCCGCCAGCCGTTCGAAGACGTCCGAGTGGCCGTGTTTGCCGTGCTGCGCGCAACCGCTGCACAGAACAACGAGTGGGGCATGCGTGCCTTGCACTCATACGGCGGCTTCTTCGAGTTCCTGCTGGACCGGACGACGGAGCCGACGAAGGAGACGCGCGAGTGGAAGTTCGCCGTCCTGGATGCGGTCGTGGCGTCTCCGTTCCACTCGCGACTGGGTACGTTCCGTTCGCGCTGCGGTTATTCCGGTTGGCGCGCATCCATCTGACCGACGGTCGCCGCGCGGCGCTTTCTGCGGGCTTGGCTGTTGCAGACGCGGTGACGCTGGACAAGCTCAAGGACAGCTTGCGCCGCGGTCCGTACGTCGGCGCCGCACCCGCAGGCACAGAGCTCGAAGCGGCGTGAGAGGTCCACATCCCAGCATTGCCGGCTACGCGTTCTCATTGGTGAATAACCGATTCAGCCAATAGTCGATCTGAACGCGCTTTCAGGAGATACGATTGGACTAAACTGTGGTGTTTGCCACGCGGCCTTCCCCCTTCCCTGTCCAAACCGATCGGAAATAGTAGGATGTCATCCTGCAGGAGTGACGGTCGCTCCCCATTTCAGCAGCCGGTACGACGCGGCGGCAAAGGCAGCGCACGAACGACGCGGCACGGCTCGGGCTCCCCGTGCCGTTCTCGTCTTCGTCGCGCTACAGGGTCCGTTAGAAGGAGGAGAGAGCAAGCGCCGCCCGTCTCGTGGCCCCTTGCCGGTCGCTTCCAGTGCTGGGGCCCCGGAGCGCAGCCATGATGTCGGCTGAGGTCGAGACGCCGGCGCGCGCCGCCTTCCTGTGCACGAGCACTGCTGACTTCCACCCTCCCGACTGGTGAGTCGCCTCCAGAAGTGGGCGGGTGTCTGCGGCGGCGAGTGTTGACCATAGCCGCGCGTGAGTGAGCAGGGCGACGAGCCCGATCGAGGCCAATGCGCACGCACGCCTTGAAGCGTTCCGTGACTCGCGTCACTGCGCCACGTACATGATCGCTACACAGCTCGTGAACGTGTTCGGCCGCGACCAGGAGAGCTGCGACCATGTGCTTGGCAACCCGTCGGTCTCGCGGAAGCATGCGGCCGTCATCCACGACAACGCCGGCGGCATCTACGTACGTGGCGCCTCGGACGTCTCAACACCCCGCCGAAGTGCTCATCACCATCGCGCTCTGCAGCTTGTAGACCTCATGTCGCGCCACGGCACATTCGTCGGACGCAAGAAGCTACCACCCCACGACCCCTTCCTACTGCACGGTGAGTGGGTCTTCTCTGTGGTGAGCCGCTTGATGCGTTCGACGTGGCTAACCCGGCTGTCCCGGCGGTCAGAGGGCGACATTGTCAAGTTCGGACAGAGCATCCGCGTGTACATCCTGAAGGGGGCGAGCACCGACGGCAACAGCGCGCCAGTCAAGAAATCGTGGGGTCGCGTAAAGCTGCGCGCGCCTCGAATCGGCTCCGTGCTGCCCAAGATGCCGTCACGACCGCACGTGTCGGCGCCAGTGACGAAACTTGTCAATGACGTGTGTTACGGAACCATGTCGGACGAGAAACTGGAGACTTTCCTATCGGCCGCGCTTGAACTGCCGTCCGAGGAGCGGAAGGTACGAGACGTGATGCCTTCAGCGATGTTCATTGCGTGGGCGATGCTGATGGTAGATACGGCGATGACTTGCTACGCATTGCAGGAGCTGGCCGACTCGCTTGTTGAGAAAATTCAGGCCAAATATGAGTTCTACGCCGCCCAGGTACGCTAATTGAAGCTCGCGAATCGCTTTCGAGGGCTATTTAGACGTATGTGTTGACTGATGCACTGCGGAGCATGGTTCGGTTTCAGGTACATCGCAACGCCTACACTGCGACGACTGCGCTTCTGAGGCAGAATATGTGCGTCGAAGAGTTCGAGTCCAACCTTGCAACGATCACGCACCTCTCCCAGAGTCGGCACGACAGTATCTACAGAGCGAATGCTCGCAAGGTAGGCGTTGCGCGACCCGGTCGCACCATTCGAGTGAGCTCTCTTCAGTGCTGACGTGGCTACGCGTGCTAGATCCTCCAATTGATGGCGGCCGTTCGCTTGGACCCGGACAATATCCAATTCAACGACACCGACTCGATGATATCCAATGAAGACGGCGTCGATGCGTGTCCTCCCACTGCGAACAATCGCGGTGGCAGAGAGCGCGTTCTCAGCGATGAAGGCAAGAAGCTCTTCCTTGCTGGCCACGCAGATTCCCGTGAGAGCAATATCGAGTCGTCTCAGACTGGGAGCGACTCTGGATGGTCTCATCGTGAAACGATTGGTCACATGAGCGGCCAATACCAGCCAAACGGGCACGAGTCCAGCCAGTATGGGAGCGAGTATGAGGCCAATGGAGGCGGATCTGTCGACAACGGGTATGCACCACCGACGCTACCAAATGGCGCTGGGTATGGGCAGTCCCGCAAGTATGTGCAAGCTGCTTCCACGATTAGCGACCCAGCATCTGTGCGCAGCCAAGATGGGGCCAAGGGAGGGGCCACGTTTGAGGCTATCAGTGCACAGCGCTCGGCGTTTGGGTTCATCACGACGGCAGACACGGAGGACGATGTGTCGTCGCACACTAGTTCGACTGAGCACCCGTCAGCACGATTCAACTTCATTCAGAAGCGGCCGGAGCCTACGCCACCGTCAGTCGACGCGGTGGACTTCTTGATCGAGGAGCCTTCGGTCGACGAGAGCGAATTCGAAGACAAGTGGGAGGCCACGAACGATGCGTACGTGAAGACGTGCGCAGGTGCTAACACTTCTCGAGACTGCTGGCACGAGGTAACCATGTTCTTGCACGAATCAGGGAGGAATGGTCGATCGACATTGGCACGCTGGACGCCCACGAGCTGGATGACTACGGTCTTCAAGCATACCTCGAGTCGTTTCGAATTGCATGTGTCTCGAGTGAGAAGGCAGGAGGTCAATTGCGCTGGCGCCTTGTTGCCGAGCAGGTGCGTTTTGCTCTGTTTTGCTCTCACGAACCTTGTGCTGAGAGTTTGCACCTCGCTTGCTTGTTGGGCAGCAAGGGAACGGGACGGTGTTTTTGGCGGAGCTGCTAGTCATGCCAGGCCTCTCCGACATGACTGTGACTCTCAAGTGGATCGTCAACTCGCTCATTTACGAGAACGGGCACTTGATTTTCATGGAGATCCTCAAGTTCGGCCTGTACGACTTTGTCCGCCAGGTTGAGTCACAAACGGAGACGCAGCCTGCGCTTTCACGCCAGATCTCCGAGCCTTCGCCGCAAAGCGCAGCTGTTCACGAGAGGTATTATGGTGGACGTGCCCCTAACGGCGATGGCGACGCGACGGGGAAGGCGCAGTCGCGAGTGACGAACAGCAAGGATGAGACGGAAGAGGAAGACGATTCCATGGATGCGCGCGACTACTTGACGCCAAATGCAGCCATTGAGGCGTCCAAGTTCGAACAGGTGTGGGCGAGCGCCTCGTCAATGTAAGTGGACCGTGGCTGCTGCTGCTGCTGCTGCTGCTGCTGCTGGAGGTCGAGCTGCATGCAGTGTCCAATGCTAATTGTTTGTATGGCTGTGTCCTGCTACAGTGCATCGCTGTCGTACTCGCTGTCCACCATCCCCGAGAAGGAGAACGTGATCGAGCTCTTCAACCGCAACTACCTGAGCTGTTTGGCGAGTGGCAGCGTCAGCCACTTGTTCAAGTTCTTTTTCTACGGAGAGATGGTTCGCTGCACGCAAAGGATGACGCGTGCCGACGTCCGGACTGACCAATCGACTGATTTTGCTGCGTGCCAAATTCAGACGGAGCTCCAGGTCATTTTCTGCATAGAGATCGTGCTGGACGCGCAAAAGAGTGTTGTGACCGGCACAGTCAAACGGCTCGACTTCCAGGCGCGGTCGGAGGAGGACGAGGAGCAGATCGACTCGAGCTTCGTGACGTTCGTGAAGGCGCTACTGCGCGAGCTCTAGGACACTCCCGAACATCTTCAGCCGAATACGAGGCTCTCCGCTTTCGTGGTGCGTGGCAAGCGGCAAGCCACGACCGAACGTCGGTCTGCCGCTCTGGATGTTGGTGGTGAATTCCAAAGTGTCGAGTAAATTACTAGCCTGCTACTGACCCCGCGACTGCACTACTCCACATCAATCACTACTCAGCCCTCGGCACTGCACACACGCACGCACACACTCGCGTACTCTGCACGCGGCCAACCAATAGTCCGGCACTCACTTCAATGGACCCGACGGGCACGCGAGGTGGCGCAGCAAGATGTCCCTCCACCCAGGCGTGCGGACGCGGTCGCGGCCCGCGCCGACGTCGTCCACAACCGTCTTGCACGTTGTCTCCCCCTTCATCTGAAAGTTCTGTCGGAAGCGGTCCGTGATGCCACGCACGCCGCCGCGGCACTCGTCGTAGAACAGACACGTCATCTTCTCCACGTCCTTGAGCGCCTCCACCAGCTTCTGCTCTGGTGAGCTCGAGTTCGACGCGACCACGGCAGCTGCCAGCGCCTCGTCGTACCACTGACTCGAGTAATTACTCGGCACCACGACCGCCTCAATCCACTTGCTGTGCTCCGCCTCCGTGGCGTTGGCCTCGAGACGTCGCGCAAACGGCGGCAGCCCGGCGCCAAGATTGCCCATGAGCGTTGGGCCGGCGCACGTCGTGAACATGTCGCCGAGCAGACCCGTGAGCTCGTAGTTGTAGCTGAACGCGCCGAGGTCGCGAGTGTCGGCGAGGCCGAGATAGGCGGTCGGTAGGCCGGCGAAGAAGGGCGAGAGGCGGCTCCGCGGGTCGAAGACCGAGATGGGGTCTCGCCCCTCCTCGCCGCTCCGCATCAACACCGACGACTGTGGCATGAGCACGTCGTCGTCGGGCAGATCCCGCCCGAGAGACTCGCGGCGCTCGCAGGGCGAGAAGATGCGCGGGTCGTCCAGCTGCACCTCGATCGGGAGCGGCACCTCGCTCCCCACGAGACACTTGTAGTAGATCGAGTGCAGTAGGTCCAGCGTCGCGTGGTGCGAAAAGAAGATGGGATCAGCTGGCGCCTCCATGAAGCCCATGGCGCCGTCGAGCGCGTTGTGGATCGTGTCTGCCAGTTCCCAGTCAGCGCAGCGTTAGAGTCTCGCCCGGCTCCCCAGTCGCGAGTCCGCCGACGTACTGTGGATGCCACGCTCAATATTGTCGGCGACGTCGCCGATCGTTGGGCTGGCGAAGAGCTGCCGCATGAGCGAGCTGACAGTCGTGGTCGGCGGGAAGCCCGAGGCGCGCCACTCTCCGCGAGGCACGCAGCCCGCGCACTCAAGACCGCTCAAGTGCGAGGCCTCGCAGAAGTGGTTGAGCGGGAACTCGCGGACGCACGTACCCTGCACGGGCGTTCCGTTGATCGTGACCGAACGCTGGCGACCGGCGAGCGACCCGCCGAGCGCGCGCAGGATCGGCGAGCACTCCTCCATGCTGCCGCACACTCCCTGCAGGAAGAGAGCGTTGTGGTCGACGTAGTTCCAGTATGGGACCGTGAGGCACGCGAACTCGCCGCCGTAGCTGCGCAGCAGGTTCTCGAAGCCCAGTAGGAAGACGCGGTGCCAGTAGAGGAACATGCACGTGCGGTGCGCCTCGACCGCTGTCATCTGCTCCGTGTGGATCTCCACAAACTTGATGTACAGACCGTCGTCCATACTCTGCGCCACCGCGCGGAGGTATAGCTCTTGCTCCGCTAGCGTTAGCATATCCCACGACCGGCGGAGGCGCGGGCCACACGCCACATTCCCGATCGACTGTTCCGTCACGTTGCCTTTCACGCTGCCTTTCACATTGGCCGTCGAGTTGGTCGCCGTTCCCGCTCCAGCCACGAGGTAGGCGCCGCAAGCCAGCACGACTGCTCGGAGCAGGATATCTGCTGTTGAAAGCTTCATGAGTGCGCGCTAGACAGGAACTTGCGGCTTGTCGGCAGCGTCAGAGTCGAGCGAATTGCGGAGTGAGGTCGGAGCTGGCGAAACTGACGCAGCCGGCAGTGCGCGCGCCAAGCGCACGCGCCAAGCGCATTCGGCCACCTTTCGCCCGCACTGCCATCCATCCTTCCGCCGTAGACTGCTACGGACCTGCCGCTTTCCGTCACTCACGCGAGCCGACCGCCGGCGCGCGCAGGAGCACGCGGCCTGAGTGATGTCCAAGTTGCCGAAGTGTATCCATATCTTTTGTTCCATGTCGTGTTCGGGACACGTATTGCTCCACGGCGCGCTTCAAATAGGCCTTGGCAGAAGGCTCTTTCGTCTGATTACTGCATCGTGATGGACCTACCTCGTACGTCTAGCCTGCATGTTCGTTGGTCTATCCTGCAAATGATTTGTCCGCGCCTGTGTGTGCGCGAGTGAGTTCCGCATACTTCCAGAGATAGCAGGTCGCTCCCATGTCACTGGGAGCACCCAGATGGATGTCCATGCCACCAGGACATCTCTCTCTCTCTCTCTCTCTCTCTCTCTCACTCACTCTCTCTCTCTCTTTCTCTACGGGTCACCCACTGGATGCACTGAAGGGTGACGAAAGTGGAGATTTGATCAGCTCCTGGGTCGCTGTTGCAGGCCGGGGGAGCGTTCAAATAGGCTCGCAAGCTGGCGCTGCAAGATCCTGAGCATGTTGTGCGCCGCGTTCGCGTTGCGGTCCTCCTGCTGATTCTCGAGGTCGGCGATCGCGCTGCACTCATGATGCTTCTTGCTTGTGCGATATTCGTCGACCGCGACGACTTCACAGAGGCGCGAGAGCTGCTGGGCGAACTCCTTGACTAGACACGCCGGGCACTTCTTGATCAGGTTCTTGGCGGCGAGGCCACAATCTCCGAATTCGACGACGGTGCACAGCCCAGGAGGACCAGCGAGCTCGTAGCAGGCACCGTCGAGCTGACCGCGGCGCAGCGAGGCGCGTCGAAGCGCGAGCTTGCGGAAGAATGGATCCATGAAAACTCCAGCAGCTGGCGAGCGTTCTCGAGCGAGAGCTCGATGGCTCGGATCGGTGCTGCAACCGACGAAGTCGTCTTGGTTGGTGTTGTCCTCAACAACTTACTGATTTTCTGCGATCAGTCGATCCGGCGCTTGATCTTGCCGTCTGATCGGACGAAGCCACTTGCTCATTGATAGCAAGACGTCCGAAAGCGAACCGCGTCTCCTCTCTGGTTGACGCCAGCGATCGTATTGATCCACCCGAGATCGATCCCCCATATCACGTTGTAGTCCTCGGCTCGTCCAGTGGGAACCTTGCGCAGCGGGATGCCGTAGACCCACAAGATGTCATAATTCTTGCTCTCCGACGCTCCGTCGGTGTTGATGCTGGTGCGCTGCCGTTTCTGCTCCCTGCGCTGCCACTTCTCCCCGCGTGGCTCTCGTCGTGGGTGGCTTATCACGACCGATACGCCATACCCATCAATCGTGATCTCACGATGAAAGCACTAACCCCTCTGCTTCTTGATCTCCTCCACGTTGAAGAGCTGACGCCACCAAAACCCCGATATAGCGTTCCACACCGTCCTGTTGGTGGTTGCTAGGTTCTCCCCGAGCGTGCACTGGCGTCCGTTGCAGCCAACTGTGAGCGATCGGTCGACGTTCTGGCTACGCAGCAGCAGCGATCGCAGTCCCGTCGAGTCGACCTTGCAGTAGCTCGCCTTGAAGCCTTGCTTGGCTGGGAGAACTGAGAACGTTCGCTTCGGCTTGTACATCGGGTCATTTGCTTTCACCTCGTTGACTGCTTCAACGTGCTGCAAGAACTCGTAGTACACTGGCATCAGGCCGTGCGGAGTCGAACTGATCTTGCCACTGCTGGTTCTCAGTATGCGCTCGCGCAGCTCCATCACGATCGGGTCCGCCACGCACACAGGTATCGACTCGAATGTCTCGGTGAAGATACCGTCGAGAATATCTTTGGCAATGGCTCTTGACACGACGTACTTGTCAATGGCGTAGACGCGCAGACGTTTCGCAAAGTTGTGGGAATACAGGTTGCGCGCATTCTTCGCCATGTCGATCGCCGCACACTGCGACCATCACGCGCAGGTATGTTGCGTGTTCGCCATTCGGTGGCTCGCCTGCAGCTCATGGAAATCAGCGCTGGCACGCACGAGATCAACGTCAGAGGTGCTCCGTCGCCGATCCAGGTCGTCACCAAGCTCAGACATGTCTGATAGAACCCTGCCGAAATCTCTGTGACCGACTTCTTTGCAACGAGTTCGCGAAGCGCGTAGAACTCAGCCAGCAGGTACGCGTCCATGACGGCGTGGTTCACGTCGGTGATGCAGCTGTTCCACTGAAGATCTCACGCTTCCGGCTTGCAGACTCCGCTGAGTCTCTTCTTCGCGACGAAGTGCTCCAGGTTCTTGCTCGCTCGCTTGTGCGCGTCGACGTCTGGACGTGTTCTCGCCCGCTTTGGCGCTGGTGGTGCCGAAGGAGACGATCCGCGCTTGGTTGTCGCCATTGGAGCTAGTGAGTCGACTGGAACAGGCTTTGTTGGAACGCGCTTCCGCCACGCACGTTGTAGAGCTTGAGCTCTGACGTGGGGTCTTCGACGCTCCATCCACTCTCACTTTCCGCCAATCACAGGTGCAGAATCTTACGTTTTATTCGGGAAAATGTTCGTCCGCCAATCACAGTCCGACAGAGGTGGAGTACCGTGCTTCACGATATGGTCATTTTCGGGCCATTTCATTTTCGAATATCTCGGATTTGTATGGTGTAGTTAGTGATTGCGAACTGCTTCCTATTTCCAATGTCTCGAAAAAACATGTGAATACGCATAAAATATTAGAAAATATCCAATTCTTCGCGTTATGTCACCACTGCACTTTCCTACCAAACTCCTGAGGTCTCTGGCTACCAACCAACCAAACGACCGTGCGGCACAGGCGGAGGCGACGAGCAGAAGCCCCGACCATTCACGCAAAAGACGGCGGCGACGCAACTCGGTTAGCTCCTCGAGCGCAGCAACCATGGTGCGTCTCCTCTCTCTCTCTCTCTCTCTCTTTCTCTTTATGTAGGGTGCGACTCGGTCCTGCGGCTGGCGGCGTGCGGACACTGACGGATGGCGTGGCGCGGCAGGGCGGCAACACGTTGTGCCTGTTCGAGTCGGCGTCGGGCTACGCGCTGTTCGAGGTGGTCGAGCAAGAGCAGGTGGGCTCGCTGCTGGACGAGGTGCAGCAGTCGGTGGCGGACCTGGGCAAGTTCGGCCGGCTCGTGAAGCTCAAGGCGTTCCAGCCGTTCACGTCGGCCGAGAACGCGCTGGAGAACATCAACAACATCTCGGAGGGGCTGCTGGGCGACGACCTGCGCAACTTCCTCGAGATGAACCTGCCCAAGGTCAAGGCCGGCAAGAAGGCCAAGTTCTCGCTCGGCGTGCAGGACAAGGCGCTCGCGCAGGCCATCGCGGACGAGCTGCGCGCGCCGTGCAACACTAACGAGACGACGGCCGAGGTGCTGCGCGGCGTGCGGCTGCACTTCAGCAAGCTGGTCAAGGAGCTGGACCACGGCAACCTGGGCAAGGCGCAGCTCGGCCTGGGCCACTCGTACTCGCGCGCCAAGGTCAAGTTCAACGTGAACCGCGCGGACAACATGATCATCCAGAGCATCGCGCTGCTGGACCAGATGGACAAGGACATCAACACGTTCGCCATGCGCGTGCGCGAGTGGTACTCGTGGCACTTCCCCGAGCTCGTCAAGATCGTGAACGACAACTACGTGTACGCGCGCTGCGCGTCGTTCATCAAGAACCGCAGCTCGCTGTCGGAGGACAAGCTCGAGGCGCTCACGTCGATCGTGCTGGACGAGGACAAGGCGCAGCAGATCCTGCACGCCGCGCGCTCGTCCATGGGCATGGACATGTCGGAGATCGACATGATCAACGTGGACAACTTCACGACGCGGCTCATCAAGCTGGCCGAGTACCGCCGCCAGCTGCACGAGTACCTCGTGTCCAAGATGGCGACGGTCGCGCCGAACCTCGCGTCGCTCATCGGCGAGACGGTCGGCGCGCGGCTCATTTCGCACGCGGGGTCGCTCACCAACCTGGCCAAGTGCCCCGCGTCCACGGTGCAGATCCTCGGCGCCGAGAAGGCGCTCTTCCGCGCGCTCAAGACGCGCGGCAACACGCCCAAGTACGGCCTGCTCTTCCACTCGTCGTTCATCGGCCGCGCGGCCGCCAAGAACAAGGGCCGCATCTCGCGCTACCTGGCCAACAAGTGCGCCATCGCCTCGCGCATCGACTCGTTCATCGACGAGCCGACGACCAAGTACGGCGACCAGATGCGCGAGCAGGTCGAGGAGCGCCTCGCCTTTTACGAGAAGGGCACGGCGCCGCGCAAGAACGCGGACGTGATGCAGGCCGTGGCCGCGGAGCTCAAGCAGGGCGCCGGCTCGGGCGAGGCCAAGGACGAGAAGAAGAGCAAGAAGAGCAAGAAGAGCAAGCGCGCGGCGCCCGAGGCGGCCGAGGCCGAGGTCGAGGCCGCGGCGGAAGCCGAGGAGCCCAAGAAGAAGAAGAAGAAGAGCAAGAAGAGCAAGGCGGAGGAGGTCGTTTCGGAGGCGCCGGCGGCCGAGGCCGAGGAGCCCAAGAAGAAGAAGAAGAAGAGCAAGAAGAGCAAGAAGACGGAGTGAGGGAGGGAGCGAGGGCAGATCGGTGGCCGCTTGCCCGCCGGCCCGGCCGACCGGCCGACGGACCGGCCGACGGACCGGCCGACGGACCGGACCAGGCGGCCAGCCGACTGATCGACCGATAGGCACGACGAGCTCGAGTCCGTCCTGTTATATATACACACACGCGCGCGCGCTGCTTCTGCTGTCCCCAACGCCTTTGCCTGCTCGCGCGCTTGTCCGCTCACCAACCGCCCGCCGCGCCGCCTGCGCCTCTGCTCGCTCGGCGCGCCATGGCGCCGCCGCCGCTGCTCCCGGGCCTCCAGTCGACCCACGCGCGGGACGTGGGCCGCACGCACTTCCGCCGCGGCCAGCTGCTCGCGCGCATGGCCGTCGGCAAGCCCACAAGCGTCGAGCAGGCGCCTCCGACGGCGCTCGCGCTCCCACCGCCAGCGCCAGCGCCGGCCCCAGCGCCGGCCCCAACGCGGAGCGCGGCAGCCGCCGGCACAGCCGCCGGCGCCGCCGCCGCGTTCCGCGCCGACCCGACGCAGCCGCGCTGGCTGACGCACGACCGGCAGGTGCTGCGCTTCTTCGGCTACGTCGAGGACGGCGGCTGCGTGCGGCGCCTGGCCGTGTGCTTCCACCTCGGCGACGGCTCGCTCTCCGTCTCGGAGCCGCGCGTGGCCAACAGCGGCCGCGCGCACGGCGCCTTCCTGCGGCGCACGCGCCTCTCGACGCCCGGGCCGGCCGGGCCCGCGCCGCTCTCGCCCGACGACCTGCGCGTCGGCGGCGAGCTGCGCGTCTGCGGCCACGTCGTGCGCCTCGTGGCCTGCGACGGCGCCACGCGCGCCTTCTACCGCGCGCGCGGCGTGTCCGCGGCCGCGCTCGAGCCGCGCGCGTACCCGGACGACCCGGTCGACGCGGCGGCGCGCGAGGCCGCCGAGCTGCGCGAGCGGCTGCGGCGGCGCGCGCAGGCGCAGAGCGAGAGCGCGGCGGCGCGCGCGCGGCAGGCGCGAGAGCTCTCGGGCAAGGTGCTGCGCTTCTCGGCCGCGTGGAGGGACCCGCACCCGCTGTACGCGAGCACGCGGCGCCTCGCGCTGCTCTTCTTCCTCGCCGACGACGCGCTCGAGCTGCGCGAGCTGCCGCCGCCGCCGGCCAGGCCGCGCGTGCTGCTCTCGCGCCGCCGCGTCGCGCTCGAGCGGCCGCCGACGGACGAGTCGCCGGCCGCGGCGGCGCCGCCCGCGCGGATGCTGCGCGCGCGAGACCTGCGCTGCGGCGACTGGCTGCGCGTGCTCGCGCGCGACCTCTTCCTCGAGGACTGCGACGAGTTCACGCGCGGCTACTGCCTCGAGGCGCTCGGCGTCACGCAGGAGCGCTTCTCCATCGACGCCGCGCCAGCGCCAGCGCCAGCGTCAGCGCCAGCGCCAGCGCCATCGGCCGCCAAGTGGGAGCTCTTCCGCGCCGCGCCGCCCGCGCCGGCCACCGGCCGCCGAGAGCACGACGAGCGGCCGACGCGCGGCCGAGACGAGCTCGCCGGCCGGCAGCTGCGCTTCCGCGCGCGCCTGCACGCGCTGCCGGCCGGCCACGCGGACGCGGACCGGCGCTTCGTGCTCTGCTTCTTCCTCGAGGACGCCTCGCTCGCCGTCTTTGAGCCGCGCCGCGCCGACGGCGCCGCGCCGAGCGGCCGCTTCCTCGACCGCCACCGCGCGCGCGCGCCGAGCGCCGCCTACCGCGCCGCCGACTTCTTCGTCGGCGCCGTTGTGGCGCTCGACGCGCTGCCCGGCCGGCGCCTTGAGCTCCTGGAGGCTGACGCGCAGACGCTCGCGTGGTGCGAGGCGCGGCCCGAGCTCTTCCCCTCGTCGGACGCGCGCGCGGCGGTCGACAAGCTCGCCGGCCGCCCCGACGCGCGCGACCTGCTGTCGGAGCTCGCGCGCCAGCTCGACCCGGGCGACGGCGGCGGCGGCGGCGACAGCGCCGGCGCCGACGCCTCGGCGCGCCTGAGCGCCGCGCTCGGCGCCTTGACGGCCCGCGGACTCAACGCGCAGCAGGCGCTGACGCTCTGCCGCCGCTTCGCCGCCGACGCCGACGCGGCGCGCGCCATGACCTCGGTCTGCTCCATGTCGCGGCCGGCGGCCGGCGAGCCGCGCGTGAGGCTC
>JAADYC010000675.1:0-15313 GCA_023338135.1 Phytopythium kandeliae | reverse complement strand
GGTTCTCGCCATCATCTTCCTGGCCATCACGGTTCTCCTCACCATCGCGCTCGGCGTCAAGTGTCCGGTGTCAGCCAACGAGCCCGGACTGTTCGCGGCGCCGCTCGTGCCGTACATCCCTATGGTCTGCATCCTTGCCGATTGGTACATGATTGCGCAGATCCCTCACCTCGCGCTTGAGCTTAGCTGCGCCTGGGTCGCCGCCGCCGTGCTTTCGTACTTCGTCTACGGCTACGCACACTCGTCCGCGCGCTCGGGCTGGCGCGAGGTGCTCAGACCCAACAGCCAGTCTACAGCCAGTCCGCGGCTCTCGGAGTTCATACTGCTCGAAAGCAGCGATAACAAGCTCTTCATCGTGTGAGTAGACGCTTTGCAGAGCGGTGCTCGCTCGCTCGGGTGCTGCGCACGGAGCTGAGGGTCTTGGCGCTGCGTTGCGTGTGTATCCATGTTGCTTGGGATGCCGAGCGCTCGAAGGTTTTATTATCGCGAAACGAGGTTTTTTGCAAGGTCACATACGCCACGCGGCCAGGAACAAACATCTTGAGTTGAATATACCACTTGCGGACACAACGCGCATCTTGCGTGGAGTATACCAGGCGCTTCGTTTGTCCGGGTCAGTTCCGGATTGACACGCCACCACCGCGCGCGTTCTCCTGCCGCTTCGCCCCGCTCCGCCCCGCCCCTCTGCTGCGACCTCCACGCCCCATTGACATCATGAAGATCGCGCGCTGGCTCGTGCTGCTGTCGCTGCTGCTCGCACTTGCGGTTGCGCGCGGTGCGTCCGTCGCTCGCCCCGCACTCTCCGGCGAAACTTTCTGGCAAGTGTGTCCGTTGTTGCTGACGAGCACCGTGTGACCTGTGGCAGCGCAAGAAGCGGACGAGTTTGACGTTTCCGAGCCCGAGGTGCGCCTCAAGACCCGCGCGCAGAATCGTAGTAGTTGCTGCGGACCCTGATGAGTCTATCTTGCGCTCGCAGATCGTTGACGAGGGACAAAGCCCCGCTTCCGGCTCGCTGCCGCCGCAGTTTACGGCACGGCCACCCGTTACCACAGTGCTCAAGAGCATGATCCCGTTCCAGAAGCGTACGTGCTGTTTTCTTCGTGTATGATGAGTGAATGCACCTAACGTGGTGTGCGTGTGCGTGCGCGTGCGCGTGCGCGTGCGCGCGATGCGTCCACTTTAGCCGACAACTTGGTCATGGATGCGAGTGTCGTGGGCTTCCTCGTCCTCTTCTTCGCCAACTACATCCTGGGCAAGCGCCAGAACCGTCAGGTTGTCGATAAATGGTGCGTTTAGCGTCGTAGTGGCTCTCCTGGCGCTAATCGATCCCTCGCCGGTCTGACTTGGTTCCCTCATGTACATCGGTTTGACCCGCCTTGCAGGCTGGAGGTCGCCGACCCACTACTGCAGAAACAGTTCTCGTACACGGCGCTGTCGGGTGAGCCTAAGCTTGACGTCATGGAGGAGAGCCTGACCAACTTCAAGTACTTTTGCACGGGCCGCCGCTTCTGCACCCGTTTGATCGTGGACTTTGACGTAAGCGAGAGCACGGGACCTGTGTCAGCGGCGGCTGCTGACCTTGGCCTTGATGCTGACTGCCCACCTCAGCTGAAGTCGCGTCAGGACCTATTCGCACGTCTCTTTCGCGTCGTCTTCTCCAAGTCGGATGTTGTGGTAAGCGATCTGCTGTGCGAGCCCTTGCTTGCGCACCTGTGCGTATCCTCACGGATCACTCGTGACTATCATTGCGTCGCGCTTTTCCGGCATCGAGTAGACGTTCCAAGTCGGCCTTGACTCGGCCGTGGTCGACCCGTTCGTCCTTAGTATCAGCAAGAAGCTCGCGTTCAACGAGCTGGCGAAGGAATTCCCCGAGCTGGTGCGTCGCTGCTATTTCGTGCCTTGTCCAGATCTCCTGTTTGCTCTAACGATAGCATACGGTGGTACTGGCGGCATCCCGATCATCTTGAATTTGCACTCCAGATTTCGGCGGCCAAGCGGACGAACCACAACAGCATTCCGAGCTCGATGTGTGTCGTCACCGACAACATCGATCTCGTCAAGCCGACGCTGTCGCCGACTTTCCTGAAGGTGCAAGCCGCTGCCGTGAATGTGTGGCTCGCTGCGTGCTCGCAATGGCTGACGATTTCTGCTTGGGATCGATGGCTACCTGCCACGGTTGCCTCAGCTTCTCACCGACCTTGACGACCTGCTGGAGTTCTTCGTGATCACGGACCTGAACAAGGCACACATCAAGTATGCTTGCTGCTTCGTACCGATGATTGCGGCCGGTACCTTGCGATGAATACCTAACGGTGCTATGCGGTTTACCATCGGCAGCGGTCTCCCCAAGTCGGAGCACCACGTGCTGACCGTACGCTTCAAGCTCCAGCATGGCTCCAAGAAGCTGGACCCCGCGCTGGCAGTTCAGCTGGTCGTTGCGCTAATCGATGGCGTCGGCTCGACCATCAAGCTGTCGGCAAACGTGCGTATCTACCTACTGCAGCTATCCTTGACTCCAGTGAGTGCAGGAACAGTGCTAAAGTTGCTGTGTTCGAAATCCCGCGGCGTGCTACATGCACGTCATTCAGGCGAAGCAAGCCGCGCAAAAGCGTCGCTGGAAGATGAAGCAGGAAGAGGAAGCCGAGTCGGCGACATCCCAGCAAGAGGTATGCCTACCTCACCTCGCTTAGCCTCGCCTCAACGCATGATGTGCGCACCGCGAAGAGACATCTGACGTGCAGGTGTATGATTTCAGGAGCTTCTCCGTCGTCAAGCGGAGTTGAAGGAGAAAAAGCAGAAGGAGTACGAATCGCTCTCGTACGAGGAGCAGCAGCGTATCGATGCGCTGAACGAGAAGAAGATGGCGCGCAAGCGCTTGGGACGCAAGGTAACGAACGCAGGCTATCGACCGTCTTGGTCACGTCAAGCATTCATCCGGCATTCACTCACTTCACTCACTCACTACTGTCGTGTTGGCGCGCTCTATGGTGTCAGAGATAAGCACTCACTCGGTCAGTCGACAGAAGAAGCGGACGCGTGGTGATAGATTCGTTCGAGCTTCCCTCTCGGGCCGAGGACAAGGAGGAGCGAAGGAACAGCGGCGCTGCCGGTCGGCCACCCGAGCAAGATGTGTAGTCATCATTGTCATTGACATGAGCAACGCGACGGCGCAGCGGCTCCCATCGCCCGCACACCTGTGTGCACGCTCACGACTTCCCGCGGCGCTGCACTACGCGCCGCAGTATCCCAACTGGCTCCGCGTGGCAGGAGCTCCCAGCGGGAGCGGCTATTGCGAGGCAGGTGCAGCCGCTCCCTAACCCTGGTCCTGACTCGCCATCGTCTCCTAGAGCTGCTGGATGTGAGTGATCGCTGACTGGAGCGCGCTCAGCGCGTTGGAGTTGTACTGGCTCGCCGAGTCGCCGGTGCTCCCAGGGGCGGCCGACGAAGCTGCGGCCGCTGTTGACGACGCTGGCAGCAGGTCAGAGAGACTGGCGGACGCGCCGGCCGTGCTGCTGTCCACTTGCGAGCCCGCCACCGCCTGGCGACCGCGCATGTTGCATAGCACAGCTGGGATATTCATATCAGACAGCCAAGCATAACAGCGTTCGAACAGAATGTGTGGAACAGATGCGGGTTAGAGAGATCGACAAGCAATGTGGAGTGGTTGCTCCGCATTGCCTCAATGCACCAGTTCATATTTGAATCGTCACTTTGAGGTCGCTGGGTGACGTTGAAGCGGATCTACAGGCTCATCACTGCATCGAATCGCCTCCTTTCCAACGAGATCAATTTAAACTCGAGTCGGACGACGATCGCTGCCTCAATTCATTTTGCCTTTCCTCGCCTTTGAGAGCAGCAGCAAGCTAGACGATTCATATTTGAATTGAGACAGGACAACGGCTCTTCATGGTGGTTCAGACGATAGTCATTCTCGAAGAACCCTGGTGGACGGCGAGAAGAAGAAGCAACGCAGGCGCCCCCGCGACATCTGCACGTGCGTCTGCATGCATGCATGTGTGTGTGTGTCTGTATCGCTGTGCGTGTGTGTCTGTATGCATGCATGCGTGTGGATGTGCGTGCGTATGTAAAAGGGTGGTCGCTCCGTCCCGTCAGCATGGAGCGAGCGCCGCCGCGTGTGGCGCGTCTTCTTGCTGTGGTGGCTGACTAACGCAACGCACGGCGCGCCGGCACGACAGCGCTCGCTCGACAGGACCGACGGCGGCAGTATATAGCGCGGGACGCGGCGACGGACGGACGATGGAGCTGAGCTACCCGCTGGTGCGCGCGCCGTTCGAACAGGCGAACAAGGCGTTCCGGCTGTACCACAAGCAGCTCTCTCGCGAGTTGGGCCAGGTCTTGGCGAGCATCGAGGCGCTGGACGAGGAGCAGCACCCCGCGCACCGCTTGGACGTGGATGCGACGATTGCGAAGCTCTCGGGCATCGCGGAAGCCATCCAGGCGCTCAAGCAGGACGCGAAGAGCAAGGCGGCGGCCCAAGAAGCAGCCTTGCACGCGTGCACGAAGCGCGCTGGGTATTTGACGGAGCTGGGCACGTCACTGCAGGCGTCGACGGGCCTGGACAGCACGAACACGGCGGCGGCTCAGCATGAGGCCCACGTTAACGACCGACTGATCGCGGACTACTTGCTCAGTCGAGGGCTCTTTGAGAGCGCCAAGATGCTCCTGGACGCCAAAGGTGAGAGCGAACACTCACTCCCTTGCTCTCCCGGGATGCGAGTCGCTTCCCCAAGACCAACCCTCTCTCACGGTGGCTGAATGCGGCTGGCTACTGCAGGCATCGGGTACTTGGCGGACGACGCGCTGCACAAGGAATGCTACTCGCTAGTGCTGGATCTCGAGGCGTACAAGACGTCGGCGGCCATCGCGTGGTGCTCTCAGAATGGCTCGCGCCTGCGCCGGCTGCAGTCGCCGCTGGAGTTCCGCCTGCGTCTGCAAGAAGTGGTCGAGCTCATCCGAGCCAACAAGCCACTAGAGGCCGTTCAGTACGCGCGGACGCACTTGGCGCCGTTGGCCCTGCAGCAGGAGAGCCTGGAGCTGAAGCAGGCGGCGGTCCAGGACGTTCAAGCCGCGATGACGACACTCGCGTTCGAGTCGCCGGCGTCCTGCGGCGTCGACGCCTATGAGCGACTGTTTGCGCCGGAGAGATGGTCCGAGCTCGTCGTCCTACTCCGCGCGACGTTCCTCCAGGTCTACGGGATGCACAACCCGCCGTCGCTGTCGATCGCGCTGCACGCTGGACTGTCGTCGCTCAACACGCGCGCGTGTCGCCGAGTCCGCGACGCGCATCTCAAGAAGAAGCTCGTGCGGCGCCACTCGGAGCTCGACGCGGCCAGCGACGAGGGCGACGCGAAGAGCGAGGACGACAAGGGCGAGTCGGCCAAGAAGGCCAAGCTGGACGGCGAATCTGCCGCCGATCCGAGCGCTGCCGTGCGTCTCGGCGACATCCAAGTCGAGCACCTGCGCGTGGGCTCGCCCGTGCCCGTTTGTCCTGCCTGCAGCGACGTGGGCAGTCAACTGTGCCGCGGCCTGCCGTTCGCGTACCACCCGCACTCGCGCCTTGTGTGCCGCGTGACGCAGAGCGTCATGGACGAGAACAACCCGCCCGTTGTACTCCCGAACGGCCGGGTGTACAGCAAGCAAGGCATCGACGCGCTCGCGCAGCGCAGCCAGGACGGCACGGTCCAGTGCGTCGACACGCTCGAGTCATTCGCGGTCACCGACGTCAAGCCCGTGTACATTTTGTAGCCGCGCGTCATCGCCAGCCGCATCGTCGCCAGCCTCTAGCTGAATGTCTCGCTGAGCATCTCGCTTACCGTCTCGCCAAGCGCATTGACTGCGCAGCCGCCGCCTGCCAGCTCGCCACCGACGCATCCCGTCCCCGCCGTGTTCGTACAAGTGTATTTATCCAACCAAGGGAACTGCGAGTCGGTCCAAACGATCGCACGCTCCCTCCCTACGCGCCAGTCGACGCTGGCGCCGGTGCTGACGCTGACGCTGACGCCGGCGCCACCCGCGGCTGGAAGACGCCGGAGTGCTGCAGGTTCTCCGCCACACTCTGCATAAAGTCCTGGCGAGTCCCGGCAGCGCGTTCGAGGCGTCAGAGATCGAGAGGAGAAGAGACGCTAGACAAGTGCGACCAACCTGCGCGACCTTGTCGCTCGGCCGCCGCGTGCCCTCGACGAGCAGCACGAGGTACATGGCCGCATCTACGCGCGCGATCAGATACGCGCTCTTCTGCCTGCGCTCCGTGTGCATGAACCTGTCGGCCGAGCCGTGTCCGTCCGTCCGTCCGCCGCGAGCTCTCGTCAATACCATGACGATGACACGACCCTAATCCACTCCCTTCACGCCACGCGAGACGTACGCTGGTCGGTACGAGTCAATCGCCGCGCGGTTGTCCATGATGAGGCTCACGATGTTGGGCCAGTGCTCGAGCGGCGGCGCGCGGTCCGGATAGCAGAAGATGGCCGGCCAGCCGCCGAGGCCCCAGAGCTCCGAGAAGTCGCTCGCCTCCTCGGGCTGCTCGCGGTTCACGGGCATGAAGAGCTCGTGCTGCGGACCCGCGCCAGCGCCAGCGCCAGCTCCAGCGCCAGCGCCAGCGCCAGCGCCAGCGCCAGCGCCAGCAAGCCGCGCGCGCGCAGCCGAGGCCTCGACCAGCTCGCTCTGGCGCGACCGTGTCTCGCTCGAGCGCGGGCACCGGTAGCCGTCCTTGTAGTAGTGGGCACCCTTGTCCTCGAGTCGCTGCGTCTCGAGCAGCAGCATGACGCGTGCCTTGAGCCCTTCGCTGCCCTTGTGCGCTGCTCAGATACGCCGCATATCCACGCGTTAGTGCACCCGTCGAGGAAGAGGAGGCGAGTGAGCCGCCCCGATCAAGTGAGAGAGAGAGAGAGAGAGAGAGCGAGACCTGTCCGCGCGACCAGCACGTCCATGAGCTGCAGATACGAAATCCCGAGCGGCGTGCGCACGAAGCGCGTGAGGTTGGGCGACAGATAGTCGCCACCCGCGCGCTCGAGCGGGTCGAGCCACTGATGGAAGTAGAGCGTGAACTTGGCGAGCAGCGAGCGGAAGAAGCGCCGAGACCACTGGTACACGGGAAGCGCGAACCCGTCGTCGCGCGCTTGCTTCCTGGCCGACAGCGCCATCATCTCAGCCGCGACCGCGCTGGCGCTGGCGCTGGCGCCGGCCCCGCCGCTCGGACCCTCGCGCGGACCACCGCTGCCGCCGCTGACTCCGACCGAGCCCGCGCCGCCGAGGATGGCCTGCTCCAGCGTGTTGCTCGGCGCCGCGCTCGCGCCGCCAGAGCTCATGTACGGATCTCCGGGTTTCTGCAGCAGGCCCTTGCCCTGGAACGGGATCGGCAGCGGCAGCGCCGCCGAGAGCAGTCCGCCGCGCTTCAGCAGGCTGCTCTGCGAGAAGAGCCGCGTGAGCGTCCTGGCGCCAACGACAAGGCAGCGTGAGCCCTCGGCGCACGACGAGAGCCGAGTCTCCGCGTCCGCACCGTTGCGTCTCGGACGCCGGACTCGCGGCGCCGCTCCCGGCCGACGCGGTCGACGGGTGCTTCTCCAACGGCGCCGTGACGTCGCCCGCATCGTATGCCGTGCCGCCAACGGCCGCGTACCGGCTGCTCGGGTGCTGGAGCCCGCCGGTCGAGAGCATGGAGCTCGAGAGTCCGGACGGCGGCTGGCCGCGCATCAGCAGTGACGACGTCGACTGGTTCGAGTAGCTCGCGCTCGAGTAGACCGACCCAGACATGGACGCGTCGTTGGCGTCCTCGTCCGGCTGCAGCAGCGGCTCGCTGTCCTCCTCGTCGTCTTCGTCGTTCTCACCACCGTCCTCCTCCGCGCCATTGCCCTCCTCCGCGCCATTGCCCTCCTCCGCGCCTGCGTCCTCGAACATTGGGTAGTCGGTCACGGCGTCGATGTGGTCGCTCCAGCTGCGCAGCTGCACCTTGAGCTTGTGTAGCGCGGCCATGGAGCGCGTCAGGTCGTACTGACCCACATGGATGTCGCACTGGATCGCCGCGTGCACCGTGCTCAGCTCCTCGATGGCTGACTGCTTCATCGTCTCCAGCAGTGGGTGGTCGAACGTGTCGAAGCGCAGCAGCAGCGTCTCCAGCAGCTTGAGCATCTGCTCGTAGCAGTCACCGGCCGGATAGCCAACCAGTCAGACAAGCAGAAAATCAAACAGACAGACAGTCCTTGGGGCTCAAGGCGCAGTCTCGCGCGACGACTGCCTACGTACGCTGCGGTAGTCGCGAGAGACGCTGGGACGCGCCAGTCCGCGATACAGCTGCAGCATCGGGACCCGTAGCTGCAGATGGATAGGATGTGGACACGGACATGAGCGTGGTGAGCGACCAAGGAGTGCCGTGTGTGCGACCAGCAACGCGAGGGTCAGCCGCACCGAGAAAAACTCGGCGCTCTGCTCGAGCAGCTCGACATAGTAGCTCATGTCGCCGCACACGGCCAAGTCCATGAGCAGCAACGGGTCGCTGCCGAGCTCCAGCTCCTCAGCGGACGCATCTCCGCCGCTCCGGCTGGCTGCGTCCGCGCTCGATAGCGCCGCGCTAGTCATGACTGGCGACTTGGCGATGAACGGCAGGTGGCAGCTCTGGCGATCCACCACCGGCCGCAGCTCGTCCGCCAAGTAGTTCATCAGCACGACGAGCTTACCGAACATCTTCTCGATCGTGTCGGACGGCAGTTGCCCCGGCTCCAAGTACTTCATCAGGTGGTACGTGCTCTCGCAGGACGCACCGAGCTTCAGCATGAGCGAGAACGCGTCCCAGCCCGTCCAGGCGACGTTGCTGCCGTCCGGGTCCAGCCCCACCAGCGCCTAGAGCCATAGAAAGCATTAGCGCTAGCTCGGTAAGACTCACGGGCGTTCCACTGCATTAACAGTAGGAGAGAGAGGAAGGGAGAGAGGCAGCAAGCGCGCTCGCTACCTGGTGGTACTGAAACTTCTCGAGCGCGTCGAAGAAGACGGGCATGTGCATCGTGAAGAGCCGTCCGATCTCCTCATCGATGGCGGCTTGCTCTTCGGCCGCCGCCTCGGCTGCAGCACCATGTACAAGGTGCTGCTGCTGCTGCTGCTGCTGTTGCTGCTGCTGCAGTTGTGGCGGGTTGTACAGCGGCGACAGACTCGCCGAGAGCGCGACCGGGCTGCTGCTAAGCATGTGGAACTGACCGTTCGGATAGAACTGCGGGACGGACTTGGGCTGCTCCGAGCGTGCGCGCAGCTCTCCAGACGCGCTAGCGCGCAGCCCGCGCTGGCGGGACGCGTGGCGGTCACCCGTGCCGCTGCCGTCGCTCGTCAGGGGCCGCCGACGCTGCATGGAGCGGTCGCTGCGGCCAATGCTGGCAATCTCCCGTGTCATTCATTCCGCGGCTTGGGCTGCTGGCGCGAGAGAAGAACTGGTCACTCCCTCGACAGAATGACATTTGCCGCAAACCACGTGTCATTGATTCGGAATAGCAAAGTGTGCACCGCGCCGCGACAGAGACTTGGCTACCTGCACAATGAATGGATACACTGATACACTTTGAGCTGAGAAGCTCTCGCAAGTCAAGGAAGACAGGGTCATGCATTTCAGCAGCAGCGGGGAGAGGATTCGTAGCGGAGGACGTGGCGCGGCCGCCACGCGAGTTGCTACAGCGCCACCGACTCGCCGGCGTTTAAATACGAATAGGTGGCGGCGAGGCGCGAGATGTCCTCGGCCTGCTGCTGCGACAGCTCGAGGTCGAGGTGGTCAGCGCAGAAGCCGCCGCCAACCACCCACTTCTTGCAGTACGCGTCCGAGCACTTCTTGCCACCACCGTGCGCCTTGCAGAAGCCTCCGCCACGGTCCACTGCGTTGCAGCCGTCCGCGCGGCACTTGGTTCCGCCACCGTGCCGGATGCAGAACCCCCCGCCCTTCTGCATGTTGCCGCAGCCCTCGTACCCGCAGCGCTTGCCACCGCCGTGGGTCTTGCACAGCTTAAAGTTCTGCGCCGCGCGGCCGCAGCCGTCGATGCTGCACATGAGCTTGCCGCCGTGTCCGCGGCACAGCTTGTTCACCTGCCGGATCTTGTCGCAGCCCTCGACGATGCACTTCCGCCCGCCGCCGTGCGCGATGCAGTGGCCGCCGCCCAGGTCGTGCTTGGTGCACCCGAGCGTCTTGCAGCGCTTGCCCGGACCCTTGTGCTCGGCGCAGATGCCACCGCCGATCGCCCAGTTCTTACACCGGTCGACCTCGCACTTCTTGCCGCCGCCGTGCCGTTTGCAGAAGCCGCCGCCGCGATCCACCTTGGCGCAGTCCTTCAGCTTGCACTTCTTCCCGCCACCGTGCGCAATGCAGAACCCGCCGCCGAGGTCGCGCTTCTTGCAGCCCTCGAACTGGCAGAACCGCCCGCCGCCGTGCGACTTGCAGAACCTGTCGACCATCCAGCGCATGCATGCATCGTGAGCGGCGACGCTATCTGACAGCGATGGCCAAACTGCCGGCGCCAACTACTCACCCTCCCTCCATACGCTTGTTGTCGCAGCCCTCGACTGGGCACAGCGGCTTGCCGCCGTGGCCCGAGCAGTAGCCGTAGCCCTGTACCTGCTTCTCGCACCCCTCCTGCTTGCACTTCTTCCCGCCGCCGTGTTTGATGCAGTAGCCGTTGCCCTGGTTGAACTTGTTGCAGCGCGGATGCCGGCAGAACTGGCTGTGCTTGTGGATCGCGCAGCGGCCATCAAAGCCCGTCGCCGCCCGGGGACAGCGGACGCGGTTCTTGCCGTGGTACCGGCACCGATCCTTAGGGTCCACGGGGTACTCTCCCTCGGCCTCCATCTCGACGTCCTCTCCTCCCGGGTCCGTCCCCTCATCCGCGTCGATCGCTGTCGCCAAGTGCAGCACCACCTCGCTCGCCGCCGCCACAGCCGCCGCAGCGTCCTCGTCTGTCGCCTCAGCGTACGCCTGCGCGCGCGCCGCCGCTTCCGAGCGTGCACTGCCATCGCCATCGCCATCGCCTTCAGTCGCGCCGCTCTCTCCGTCGCGTCCGCCGGGCGGCGCCGAGCGCGCGCGCGTCCGCGCGTCTGCCCCTGGCTTGACGTCCTGCTCGTCGCTCGCCAGCAGCATGCGCGCAAAGTCCGCGCTCTCCTGCGCTGCCGCGTGCTGCAGATCCGCATCCAAGTCCGGCAGCGCGTCCGCGCCAGGGAACGAGGTGCGGAAGTCCAGCTCGGCGGCCTGCGCGGCCGACAGCTCATCTGCGCGCGCGAGCCACATGCCGCCGCGCCAGTCAGTCGGTTGGTCAGTCACTTCCAGGCGTTTCCGCCGCAACAGACGCAGACAGACACGGGTCTGCGCCGTGCCGCAGCCACCACATCACGAACAAATGCACACGCGCGCACGCACTGGCGTCGTCGGCCGGCCGCAGACCGCGCAGGAAGCGCAGGTAGTCGCTCTCGGGCAGCTCGCGGTCGTCCATCCGCCTCGCCCCAGTCCCCAGCAAGTCCGGGAAGTCTTCTCCGCGGCTGTCCGCCAGCCCCGCGCGCCGCCGCCGCCGCCGCCGCCGCTCGCGCTACGTCCACCGCGTGCCGGCGGCGTTCTTTCTCGTGCTTGTGCTTGAGAGGAGGAGCGCAACGACCTGTCTCCTTACCACGAGTGTTTTCTTACAAGGCAAAGTGCCGCCTCAAAAGTGGCATTAGCATTGCCAGGTTACTTCAGAAGTAACGATGTCTCGCGCCAATGGATGGCACGGCATGGCATTCAGCCGATTGCAGTGGCTGCTGGCTGCTGGCTGCTGGCTGCTGGCTGCTAGTTGCTTGCTGCGAGCGCGGCATCGGAGCGAGCGAGCATGGCGACCGTGGCGGAGATCAAGCAGCTGGAAGCCAAGGTTAAGGAGGATGTGAAGCAGGCGAACGGTGCGTAGTCCTTGCGTCTCTCTCTCTCTCTCTCTTTCTCTCTCTGCGTCCCGTGCCGGACGGCCCTTGCGGACTGCTGGCTGACCTCCCCGTGCAGAACTCGCGAGGCTCACCAAGGCACTCAAGCACAACGACAAGGCCGTGGCGCAGGCAGCCATGCATAGCATGCGACGGCTACTGCTGTTCTTCGCGGCACGCGGCGACCTGCAGACGAGCGCCGGCGCCAAGAAGCAGAAGCTCGAGCCCGCGGTCGCCACGTTCCGCCAGTGGCTCTGGGGCGTCTACACGGCGTTCGTCAAGGAGATGCTGGCGTGGCTGCGCACGGGCCACCGCGACGCGAACCTGCGCGCCGGCGCGCTGCGCACGCTCATGGAGCTGGTCTCTCGCGAGGGCGACGTGCGTCAGTCCTCGACCGGCGGCGGCGGCGTGTTCGGCAACGAGACGTTTGCGCGCGTCGTGCAGCAACTCGTGGCTAGCGAGGCGTTCAAGGGCGAGATCGCCGCCGTCTTCAAGGGCGAGTTCGTCGCCGCGTACGCCGACGTCCAGTACTACATGGTGCGTCGCGAGCCGCAGCCGATGGCTGCTGCGGCCGGCCTTGTCCGTCCGCCCGCTCGCCAATCCGCCCGTGCGTCGTATCGATTGAGCATGCGGGGGCTGACGATCACATGCATCTCGGATGTTCTAGATGCGGAACCTCGCGCAGGTGCTGGAGAGCGACGTGACAGCCACCACGGACGAGTGCGGGCGAGAGGAGCACAAGCGACTGGTGGTGGCCAATGCGCTGCGCATGCTGCGCATGGTGCAGATGCCCGAGGTGCCGGAGGACTTGGAGACGTTTCTTGTGGACCCAGGGAACAGCGAGGCGTCCGTTGGCGATTACGAAGAGGTGGAGGGGGAGGAGGAGGAAGAAGACAGCGAGGAAGAGCGAACCGAGGAGCCGAGCGTCTCGGCTGGGTCCAAGCGGAAAGCAGACGCATCAGACGACGGCAAGAAGAAGAAGAAGAAGGCGAGAGGCGTCCGCAGCCTCGCGTCTCACCGCCTCGCGTTCAGCGCGGCGTGGATCGCGCTGCTGCGGCACCCGCTGCCGCCGGAGGCGTACCGGCGCGTGCTGGTGCAGCTGCCGGACGAGATCATGCCACACCTGACGAATCCGCTGCTGCTGGCCGACTTCCTGAGCGACTCGTACGCCATAGGCGGCGTGACGAGCCTGCTGGCGCTCAACAGCCTGTTCATTTTGATCCAGGAGTACAACTTCGACTACCCGGCGTTCTACCACAAGCTCTACCGGCTGCTGGATGACCCGGCGCTGCTGACGACCAAGCAGCGCGCGCGCTTCTTCGGACTCCTCGACCTCTTCCTCTCGTCCTCGCACCTGCCCGCGTACATGGTGGCGGCGTTCGCCAAGCGGCTGGCGCGCAGCGCGCTGACGGCCGAGCCCGGCGCCATCCTCTTCATCCTCCCGATGGTGTACAATCTGCTGCTGCGGCACAAGGAGTGCGTCCAGCTGATCCACCGCTCGGGCGACAGCTCGGCTGCCGAGAAGGCCGCGCGGCGGCGCGAGGCGCTCGCGAGCGCCAGTGCCGTGGACGCGGCGTCCAAGCAGCTGCAGCAGACCAAGACCGAGGTCGCGCTCGCGGACGGCCAGGATCCGTTCCGCGCAGACGAGCAGGACCCGAGCAAGAGCTGCGCGCTGCAGAGCTCGCTCTGGGAGCTCCACTCGATGCGCCGGCACTACAACGCCGACGTGGCCGCGCGCGCCAAGCTGTTCGAGGACAAGCTGCGCGCACAGTTCCTCGACCTGGACGACTGCCTCGACATCTCGTACAAGCGCCTGCTGGACGCGCAGCTCAAGCGCAAGGAGAAGGGCAAGCTGCCGCTCGCCTTCCGTCCGTGCGCGGCGCTCTTCTCGACCGGGGCGAGCGCGGCCGCGGCTGCGGACGCAGACGCAGACGTCGACGCGGTCGATCCTGACGCGTTCGCCTCCATCTTTGCGCTCTAGACCTGCCTGTTTGCACGCGTAATAGACGCCGCTGCCCGTCCCTCGTGTTGTCAACAGAGTTCGTTGTTCGTCGCGCCGCTCTTCACGCGCCGTCGTCGCATGGGGAGACGCGCTCGGCCGCTCGGTCGCCTGGCCGCTCGCGAGCGCCAGTGCCAAGCGCCAAGCGCCACGCACCGGCAGCTATGCGACGCGCAGGATGATGTGGACGCCGCTGTCGCTCTCGACGAGCTCGCTCAGCTCGCCAGCCTTGAGCGCGAAGGCCGCCTCCTCGAACGGTGGCGTCATCTTGCCGCGTCCGAACACGCCCAAGTCGCCACCGCGCTTCGCACTGTTCGCACGAGCGCGGCCGTCAGTCACCCGTCTATCCACAGAGCTCGTGCCTCCGAGCCGGCCGGTCGCACCTGCTACAGTCGCTCTCCTCCTTGGCGATCTCCTCGAACACCTCGCGCAGACTCTGTGACGGACAGAGCGAGCGAGCGAGCGAGAGAGAGAGAGAGAGAGAGAGAGAGAGAGAGAGATGGTCAGTCTCCCTCGAAACACGCCGACAGTCTCCACGCGATTCTGATGGGCCGGACGCACGTCAGGTCGCTCCTTGATGCAGGCGAGCAGCTTGTCGCGGATGCCCCCGGCCTTGGCGGCAGCGACCGCCTTGTTGCGCGTGATGGTCTCCTGCCGCCAGGATGACGGCCGCCGAGAGCCAGAGTGCTTCACCAGGATGTGCAACGCGTGCACGACGTCGCTCGCGCCGCGCTTACCCTTCCTGCGGTCCGCGTCCTTGGCGGCGGCCGCGGCCGCCTGGCGGTGGCGGAACTCGCGCTCCTTGGCGTGCACGTGCGACAGCTTCCACGTCTTCTCGCCCGTCTTCACGTGCAGGAAGTACACCTTCCCGGGTCGGCTCTTGCTCTCCACCTCCTTCCAGCCGCGCGGCAGCTCGTCCTTGCTCGAGTTCATCGTGCCCAAGTCGTCGTCGTCGCCCCGCTCGATGCCGACGCTCGCTCTCCTCCTTCGCCTCCAGAAGGAGACCAACACTCGGCATCGGCGGGATGCTGATCAACACTCGCAAAGCGCTTACTGTGACTCTCGTATCTATTGAGCAGCTACCGTCAGCCGCAAATCTCCATTCGACGAGCAAGAGGCGCGATGGGTACGGAAAGGCAACAACAAGAGCGTTCGTTCACGGCATGAATCGGCCGGCCAAAGGTGTGTCATTTACACCATCGACAACTTCTTCTCGCTCGTCGCCGACAGGATCGGTGCCGACAGCCGCGGGCTCGCGATCGCCTGGCGGCTGAGCAACTCGCTCCAGCCCGAACGACCAGCCGCGTGTGCGTAGCCGTAGACGAAGTACGAAAGCACGGCGGCGGCGACCCAGGCGCAGCTAAGCTCAAGCGCGAGGTGAGGGATCTG
>JAADYC010000674.1:0-15314 GCA_023338135.1 Phytopythium kandeliae | reverse complement strand
CGCTTGACCACTGTACTCCCGCAGCGGTCGCAGTTTCTCGTGTGCGATGACCCAACGACTGCCAACGTGACATGCTCCGAGAAATTTCGCCACGTGCGGGTGGTTCAAGCTCGACCACACATCCGCATCGTTGATGAAGCGACTCTGATCGGCGTGATTGAGCTCGAGCAGATCATTTCCCCATCGCGAGAGACCGAAGTTGCTGCCGAACTCGAATAAAGGCACGAACCACGTCGGGAGCGACATCATCACCTTTCCGGAGTACTCAGTCACAACGTGGAAGGTTTCTTCCATCGTCTTGATCTCGTCGTCCGTGAGTTCCTTGCCGTACTTGTCCAGCGCGTGCATGAGCAGCACGAGTGCTTCTTCTTGTTTCGTCTCGCTCGACAGGTCGTTCAGCAACGCCGCACTGCTTCTCTCGTGCTTACCATCGACATCGCTGATGTCACCCTTTGTCTCAACATATCGCTGAAACTCGTTCAGCAAGACGATGTATCGCTCAACTCGATCGGTCCGCTCCTTCTCGAGCGCACCTCGCCACTCCTTCATCGCTTGAGGCTCTTCAACGTCGTACGAAGCGCTCGCGGCATCCAGTACGCCGTTCAAGCGACGAAGCTGCCGGATGAAGAAGCCAGTCTGCGCCAAGCGCACGAGCGCCGACTTCTCCTCCTCGTACGCGCGAAGCTCGTCGCGGAAGCCCTCGGCGCTCAGCAGCAAGCTGAAGAGCGCGTGGTCGAGTCGGTCATCATTCAAAGCCTCGATGTGGCGGCGGAAGCGGCAGTAGCGCGCGGCCGAGTGGTCCCCCAGTCGGTCAGCCGTGCGCACGTAGTCGTCGGGATCTGCAACTTGGTTATGCTCTGAGGCCGCTGCGTTCGAGCTTCTTCTATCTTTGCGGCTATGCGAAAACCTGATACGCAGTCGATGGAGCCCCAAGGCCCTCGCTGCTCGGCGGATAGCGCTCTTTCGCTGGGCTGGCGGGCTCTCGCTCCGCTGCTCGGCCCAGTCCCAACGATCAGGGGTTGCAGCCTCCATGCCCACAACTACCAAGGACGCTCCGAGCGCGTCTCCAATAGCGCCGGCCGTGCTTCGCCCCCAGAAGCGAAGTGAACTGCGACGGAGCAGCAGTCGGCGACGCGAAGCCCTTGTTCGATTCGGTTCCGTCCGGAAGTGTACCCAATCAACGCATCTTTTCGTCCAACCTCGCTTCAGTGACATTGTTGAGATGAAGTAAATGAAGAAGTGTCACTATGCTGGAATGGTCACAACCGCCAGCATGACCTGGCGGACCGACGCGGCTGTCCATGGCGATGGAGCCGCGGACGCGCCGTTGACGTCGCTACTGCGCGTTCTGCGCGCCAGTCTGGAGTCGAAGGTGTCGCGCGATGCCAGCCACACCGCATGTCCGCATCCGTCGCTGAATTCTTGCGCGCGAGATGCTGTTTACCATCCTAGCGGCGGTATCAAGCAATCCGTCAGAGGCGACTCGACGAACGATCTGCTTGCGTCTATCGTTGCAGGAGACCCAGATCTCCAGGAATCGGTGCAATCGCAAATTCATGGATCAATGAAGAGCGCAAGGTTGGACACGGCGAGGCGGAGAAGACGCGAGCTGCGCGTGCTCAGGATAGCGCGTGCAAAGGAGCGCGACAGGAAAAAGCGCCTGATCGAGCGAGAATGTGAGAGCGTTGGGAAGCAAGCCGAGCGCCAGCGAGCTTTCTTTGAGCGCTACGTGGAGCAGCAGTACTACGCAACGATGCAGAGGCTCCAGGTGCGTCGAAAGCCCGTCGTTGTGTGATTCTCTGAGCGTCCATAGCTCATGCGCATGTGGGGGCTTGGTTGGAGTGGCAGGCACTCTTTTACGAGTGCGCTGCAGAGATGAAGAAAGCCGTCGTTCGGATGGACGCAGTGTCGGCAGATGAAGTAGAGGAGGCTGCAAGTATGGTAAATCACGTGCTTGATGTTCCGTCACGCTCAATGAAGGCCCGCTGACCCCGCTCGCTGTGAATTGGCACGTGCAACGGAACATGCAGATGGACGCGCGAGACCGCCGGCTCCACTGGCAGTTATTTCTTTCGCGCCTCGAAGAAGATTTCCGCAGCAGCGGCGTATTGGGAAGTGTGCTGCATCCCCTGGTTGAGTCGGACGCGAGCAATCTTTCTGGAAGCAGGGATGTGCCTCCAACAGCGCTCTGCTCAGCACTCGACGCAGTCATGAGGTCTCACGGTCCATCAATACCGGCTCACCAGTCACTGAAGGTTCAATCAGTATTGGCCATCAAGAGGTCATCTAGGTCATTCACACAACTTTCACTTGACAAGTCGAAGTGTCCGCAGCCGTCGCTCCTCTTTGGTAACTCATCAGCTGAGGCATGGAGTGGGGTAGCGTGCGACCTGCAGCAGCATTATCACGAACAGCTTGCAGCTGTGAAGCCCGCTCTTTCGTCTGCGCGTTCGACCCGTCGTATTCGAAGACTGCCGGTGTCTGTTTCGCAACACTCCGCGAGTCCTCCGAGGGCGTTCCAGGTACCCCAGCAAGGCACGCAGTCACATGCCAGGCGGTTGATCTCGATGGAAACGCCACAGTTCGCTGGCATCGAGAGCGATGTTCCGTTGAGCTCATCATTTCTACGCTGGTTGACTGACTCACCTTCACAGACGCCACAACGACGATCCCACGCGAATCTTCTCGATTGCAACATCTACTTCGATTTGACCGAGTATCACCACAAATTCCCTTCCAGTGTTCAATCACTAGATACTGGCAAGCTGAGTGATGCTACTAGCGACAAAGGTGTGCTGTCATCAGTGCGCAGCGCGATTAGCGACGTGAACGATATATTGGACTCATATCGCGAGACACTTGACATGGGAAGATCGCTGAGAGACTTGGCAGTTTCATTTCCAGGTAAAGCACTCCTCGGTCACTTCGAAGAGCGACATAAAGGCGAAGACGATGGCCGTGAGCGAGTGTTCGTTCGAGCATCTGTGCTGCAGCTCGTTCAGACGACGTATTTCAGCACACACTTCGCTCCACAGTTTCCACCGCAAGACCGTTTATCTCTTCAACAGATGTGCGGTGTATTTTTGCCAGTGTGCGTCTTGCTCGGGTCATCTTGCTAACGATGTCAATGCCGTTACTTGCAGGTATCCTTCGTCTCTGATGGGGAGTGGCTTCCTTTCTGATCTCTACATTCCGCTGTCAGGCTCATCAGAACCTGACGACCGCGGCGGCAGTCTCGTTGGCACAACGACTCAATCCCCTGACCAAGACAGTGTGTTCATGTCAGCACTGAGCGATGAGGCGCTCCATGAACTCTTGCTGGTTTACATCGCTCGAGCTCGACGATCAAGCGAGAAGACTGTCGCTCCGGATAGTACCGAAGCCAGTGATTCTCTCGAGAGTATGGCGCGATCGGACGCCATTCAAGCTTTGCTGCCTTCAGTACCCGAGTCGATCGACACCTCCAGGATTCAAGTCTGCGTCATCCGAAATCCATATGCGCTTCTCCAACCGTTTGAGCGAAAACAACAGGCAGGAGGTCCGACACACAATACACTACTCCATGACGCAGCAGATGCAGACTATCTATATATTGAGGTACGTGGCTGTCAATGTTAGGACTCGGCCCTGCTTGGAATATCTCACGATTCTCCTCGCGCGCATTGTGACTATTGCCAGTTGAGAATCACTGACAAAGTGGCCACCAGTCCTCCCGAGGTCTCTCGAGCACAGCTATCAGCGCGCAGACTGGTCGTTGAACAATCGTACGAGCTGCTTGGAAGCTCGTGTCAGTGGCGATCGTGTTTGGATCCAGTGAATGTGCCGTCAAATGCCAGCATGCAACTAATCCGTGTGTGTTCGTGGCACAATGTCCTCAAGGTGGGCCTTATCGAAGTCGATCGGTTGTATCGAGCGCTCAACGACTGACTGACTGACTTTGGACAATTGCCAGACCTTTCTGAGCGACAAGGAAGGATGCCAATACCTGCCAATCCTGTCAGACATCCGCACAAGTTCTAGTGACACCGCGCTGACTCGAGTCAAGAGTGCGAGACGAACGATCGCACAGTCAAGCTCGCTCTTGCAGGTTGGTTTAGAACCTGGATTGACTCGGAAGTACTTGCTGCCTATGCAGATCTTTGACGTGTTCATCTCTTTCTATCGACTCCAGGAACTCACATCACGTCAACTATGTCATTCCCTTCGAGCGTTCTTCGATCATGTGAGAACGTCTCTGACGAGCAGCACGTTTCTCAAAACGCAGTGCGCGATAGATTGCAGCGCTCTGCCGTCGCCAGCACCAACGTCCCTGACTGAAAGCAACACAAATGCTGAAGAAGCATTCCAAGCGCTTCAGGATATGCTCGACCAGACTCGAACGATCTTGCAGACCGAACGCCGCGCAACGCTTGCGCTGCATTGCCTCCGAAAGCTTGGTACGGTGCTTGCCATCATCACGCGTGAGTGCCATTGTATAGAACTAACCGTGGCCTTCACTTGCGTGCGTTTATCAGTTTCTCAGAACCGCCCAAATGCTGCGCTCAGCCCAAACAACGTCCTTGATATCGTTGAGGTGTGCACTGCTTGATTTGCTTCGGTTGCCATGACGCATGCGCTGACGTGATGCGCATCATATCGATATCTTCAGCTCCATCGCGACATCCGCACGATGGATCAGGCGCTGGTGCTGCAGCTCTGCGGACAGAAGCTACAGCGCTTGGAACAACTATGTAGGGCTGAAGAGGAAGCACGAGACTCTGCTCTCCAGTCCGTGAAAAGCAACGACGAGCGCATTCTCGAGTCATTCGCGCCAATTAACACCTCTGGCGCCGTGTTTGACGTCGTTCACGTGCTGCGGAAGGGTCGACGGTCGCTCCAGAGACAACAGCAGGCGCAACAGCAGCAATTGTCCCAACCGCCGCGAGCCAGGAGACCGCAAAGCGCCACTCGTCGCTCGCATGCCACCAAATCGACGTGGAAGTCGCTGCAGCGCGTTGCCTCCGACTTCGAAGGACGCGGAGCAGACCGAGACTGGTCGGACGTCTCGGGGACGACCAAAGAGCGCAGTGAGGATGATCACTTGGAGAGGAGGAGGGATCGAAGGCAGCGGCGGGTGGCTGCGCGGTAACTGCGCAAGACTTGCCGGCGCGTGCGCACACTATCGAGATCCAACTCTGACGGACTTCGCGACGAGAGGCGACAGCCGAGCGACTGATCAGGATGGATCGAGTCGGCGCCAGACAGTTCGAGTCAGGCGCATTGAGAGCGTGAGAGCGAGGCGGGCGTCTCCCTGCTGCTGCCGCGATCTTCGGTGGGATCCCGCCACTAGCGCAATATCTCCGGATCTTCTGGATTGCCTTTTCGCCGTGCATTTACTGGGGTTGCTTTCTTACAAGACGCGATTCTCCAGGAACGACCAGTTCCATAGTCAATGCAAAACAAATCAGTGCGTGTAACCCAAGGCGCCGAATTTTTACTTCAGAAAAGTACAGTATTCCACACTCACAAACGCGCGCATACAGACACACAAGCGAATTACCACGCAAAGCGGTGAACGGATACGTGGAGCCGCCGAAACCGCCCTCGCCTCGCCTCGCCACAGCTCGATCCCCTGCCGCGCACGCTCATTCCGCGACTCCCCCCTGCGGCGCGAATCGGTAGTGGCGACCGCGCGCAGAGTAGGATGAAGCCGGAGGCGACGGCGATCGACATCGACGGCGGCGCGGCGCTCGCGTCGCCCGCGTCCACGGCGGCGCTGTCCTCGACGTCATCGGCGGCCAGCGTCGTGGGCTTCGACGCGGTGATGTGCCAGGCCGCGTCTCGCGCGCAGGAGGAGGTGACGCGCGAGCTGCATGTGGACCCGAACTACGGACTGTCGGAGCTGAGCGTGCGCGAGCGCCAGCGCGAGTACGGACTGAACGAGCTCGACGGCGAGGAGGAGGTGCGGCGCCTCGCTCGCGTTGCGCCTTTGGCAAGCCTTGTACTGACACCGCTTGCTGTGGGAGACAGGAATCGATCCTGGTCAAGTTCATCGGGCAGTTCAAGGACCCACTGATCTTGCTGCTCATGGCGTCGGGGGTCGTGAGCATCATCATGGGGCACACGGACGACGCGATCTCCATCGCGGTGGCCATCACGATTGTCGTCACGGTCGCGTTCGTGCAGGAGTACCGGTCCGAGAAGACGCTCGAGGCGCTCAAGGAGCTCGTTCCTCCCCGCTGCCACGTCATGCGCGAAGGCGCCACGACCGAGGTGTACGCGAAGGAGCTCGTGCCCGGCGACATGATCGTGATTGGGGTTGGCGACCGCGTGCCAGCGGACGCGCGACTCGTCGAGGCCGTCGACCTGGAAGTCGACGAGTCGAACTTGACGGGCGAGAATGTGCCAGTGGCGAAACACACGAACCCGATCGAAGATGCGCACCTGCATCCGATCGCTGAGCGCAAGAACATCGTGTACATGGGCACTCTGGTCCGCGCGGGTCGCGGCCGCGCGGTCGTCTTTGGCACCGGGTCGCGCACCGAGTTTGGGGCTGTCTTCGACGTGGTGCATCGCGTCGAAGAACGCAAGACGCCGCTGCAGAACAGCATGGATCGCCTCGGCAAGCACCTGTCCATGTTTTCGCTCGGAGTCATTGCTGTCATCGTCATGATTGGCATCCTTCAAGGCAAGGGGATCCTCACGATGCTCCAGATCGGAGTGTCGCTCGCGGTCGCGGCTATCCCGGAGGGTCTGCCTATTTGTGTGACTGTCACGCTGGCCGTCGGCGTCATGAAGATGGCCAAGAGACACGCGATCGTCAAGAAACTCCCAGCGGTCGAAGCGCTTGGCTGCATCAACGTCGTGTGCGTCGACAAGACGGGAACGATCACGACCAACAAGATGGAGGTTATCGAGATCTTCGTGCCGTTCGAAAGCGTCCACGCCGAGGTGAACGGCGTTGGTTCGCGCCAGCGGTTGATGTCGATTGAGGTGGAAGAAGCGACCGCTGCGCTGGACAAGGATCACGTATCACAAGCTCGCGTCACCATGCGCGGTGAGGCGATCACGGAGGAATCGCACCCCCATGTGTACCACTGCCTTCTCTCCGGAGCGCTGTGCAACAACGCGACGATTGTCAACAACGAGGTGATCGGGCAGGCGACCGAGGGTGCTGTGCTCTTGTGCGCGAAGAAGGTGGGCATTACGTCTCGAGTCGTCGCACAGTACAGCCGCGTGAGCGAGGTGCCGTTCAGCTCCGAGAAGAAGTGGATGGCCGTGTGCTGCGAGAAGAACGACTCGCGCACGTGGTACCTCAAGGGGATGACGGAGGCCATCCTGTCGCGCTGCGACAAGATCGAAGACAACTGCGGCCGCCTCAAGGGCATGACGCCTAGCGACCGCGAAAGGATCTTCAACGAGTCGCAGCTCATGGCATCTCGCGGCCTGCGCGTCCTGGCGCTGTCGTTCGGTGAGCATTCGGACCACGGCATGGCTTTCGCTGGCCTCGTCGGCATCTCGGACCCTCCTCGCGCCGAGGTCGAAAAGGCGATATCGGAGCTTGCGATGTCCGGAGTCAAGACGGTTATGCTGACTGGCGACTCGAAGGAGACGGCCGTCGCGATCGCGACCAAGGTGGGCATTATCAACGCAGACAACTTGCGCAGCGCCGACTCTGTGGACGAGTACGCGATCGCGGGTACGGAGCTCGAGATCATGGACATGCTGGACCTGGAGCAGAAGATCAAGAAGACGTGCGTGTTCTACCGCACGTCGCCTCACCACAAGCTCAAGATTGTCCGCGCGTTCCAGGAAGCAGGTCTGCAGGTCGCCATGACCGGTGATGGCGTGAATGACGCGCCAGCGCTGAAGGCCGCGGATATTGGTATCGCGATGGGCACGAGCGGCACGGACGTGTCAAAGGAGGCGTCGGACATGATTCTGCTGGACGACAACTTCACGACCATCTTGAGCGCGATGGAGGAGGGCAAGTCGATCTTCCACAACATCAAGCACTTCCTGCGCTTCCAGCTCAGCACGAGTATCTCGGCGCTATGTCTGATCGCGATCTCGACGCTGTTCAACCTCCCGTCGCCGCTGAACGCGATGCAGATTCTGTGGATCAACATCATCATGGATGGGCCGCCGGCACAAAGCCTGGGTGTCGAACCAGTCGACCATGATGTGATGAAGGAGGGCCCGCGGCCGAAGGACGCCAACATTATCACGTCCAAGATGATCCGGCGCGTGCTATCGTCCGCCTGCTTCATTGTGTGCGGGACACTGTTCGTGTTTTACAAGGAGCTGACGGATGACGGCCAGATCAACCGTCGCGACCGCACGATGAGCTTCACGACGTTCGTCATGTTCGACATGTTCAACGCGCTCTCGTGCCGCTCCGAGGACAAGTCCGTGCTCGAGATCGGGATCTTGTCGAACAAGTTCTTTGCATACGCCGTCGGCGCCTCGCTGGTACGTGCTGCTTGCCGTCGTTGCCTATGCGCCTCGCCCGTCACTCACTCGCCATGGGATATGTCGTCGCGTTATGCTTATAGGTGGGGCAGCTCCTGGTGATTTACTTCCCGCCGCTGCAGGCAACTTTCCACACGGAGGCGCTGTCACTGAGCGACCTCGCGTACGTCACGGCGATCGCGTCGACCGTGCTGATCTTCGATGAGGGCCGCAAGTGGTGGCAGCGCGTGGGTCCTCGCCCGCTCCAACGCCGCTCGGCTACGGGCATGCGCAAGAAGAGGCGCTCGTGGGACGGCAAGGCCTACGAGACCGTGTAGATGGCGCGGCGTTGGTGGATGCGCCGAAGACGAGCGGCCTCGTCCGTTGAACGTGTAGTATATCAAGGAAGGACCTTCGGACGCCGCGCTCGAGCGCGACCAGAAAGGTTTCAGACGAATCCCTTCTTCGAAACGCCGATAGATAGCGCAATCCTGACGATTCGCCGAGAGAGCGCGGCATCCACCGGCACTCGCTGTCGATTCTCGCCAGGTTGATTGCAGCTTGAAACAACCATCACACAATCTAAAGCAGAGCTATCACTCAATCCGCGTCACAGCAAACAGTGAAGGAACATGTGTATTCAAACATTCGCCAGCAGCGCTCTCGGTGAGGACTCTCTGTCGACGTCTACCGCTTCTGGTGGTTGATGAAGCGCATTGAGAGCGCCGTGAGGACGCGATAGAGCGCCATGATGCCGAGGAAGACGCCGATGTACTGCGCCATGTGCGCGTGCTTGGCTCCGAACACCGACTCGAGGTACACCCGCACGGGCACCTCGCCGATAGTCGGAGGAGCATCCATGAGAACTTGGCAGCCAGCGGGCCAGTCTGCCGTCATCTCTATCACGGTCGCCGATGCGTTGGCGTCACCCGACTCGAGCACCATCATGATCTGCTGCACCTTGTCGTCGGAGCACTCGCCAAAGACGATCGACGTGAGGACAGCGAAGGTGTACCGGTGCGGCACGATGGCGTAGATCCACTTGTATCCCCGAGGGATCGTCGACGCCTGCGGGTTGAAGCCCATGAACAGGAAGTAGAACGTGTCGAGCAGAGCGCCAGCCAGCATTGCCGTCTCGATACTCGGCAGCGCGAACACGATCAGCTGACCCGCATACGTCTGGAAGAGCGTAAGCAGCGTCGTCATGAACCAGTATAGCACAAAGCGGCGGAAGCCCGTAAAACCGACTGTGGGGTAGAAGATCGCGGTGAAGATCAGCGACGTCAGCGCTGCGTACGGGATCTCGACGAGTGTGCTGGCGACGAAGTACCAGATCGAGTTGTACGTCTGAGCGGCGCGCTCACGGTAGAAGGCTGGACGTTCGCCAGCAGCGATCGGCAGCACGCCCATGAAGGCGATGACGCCGACGAAGGCAGTCGTCACGTAGATCATGCCGAGCGCGCCGTTGACTCCTTGGTATGTGCTGAAATCGCCATTCACGTACACGAGTCCGAGCACGAGCGAGAGGAACACCGAGATCACGATGCGCGTCAAAGTGTACGAAGGCGTGCGCCAGTACATACGCCAGAAGCGTGTCAGCAGCATTGAAAACTGCTGGGTGTTCGTGGCCGCACGCTTCCGGTCGTACACCACAGCATTGGCGTCATCGCTGGGAGAAAAGACGCCAACGCCAGCAGCATCAGTCAGCGCTCGCATTGCCTCCAGTCTCTTGAAGGATGCGCTTGATCGGTAATTTGCGTCAAAGTCGACAGAGGACGACTGGTATGCGTCTCCTTCGCCCTCGGCGGACGAGGAGATGCCGGCGCCAATGACCTCGAGCATCCACGTCGCTGGGTTGTATCCGTCGCCAGGGAAGCGAGGCACACCCGGCATGGACTCGAAGTAGTCGATCACTGCGCGACCCTCGTGCCCGAGCTCGCCGAAGTACACCGTTTTGCCGCCGCGCTGCAGCAGCAGCAGGCTGTCGAAGAGGAAGAAGACCTCGGCCGACGGCTGGTGGATCGTGCACACCACTGTGCGACCCGAGTCAGCCACTCGCCGCACGCCGTCCATGATGAGCTTGGCCGAGCGCGCGTCCAATCCGCTCGTGGGCTCGTCGAGGAAGAGCACGCTCGGCTGGGCGGCGAGCTCGACGCCGATGGTCAGGCGCTTCATTTGCTCCATGGAGCAGTCGCGCACGATCTTGTCGGCGATGTCATGAAGACCGAGGAGCTCGAGACACACGTCGACCTCTCTCCACTCTTCCTCTCGTTGCTGCTGCCGCGTCAGTCTCCTCGCCGGCTGCTGCCCGCGCCGCAGTGCAGCGCTGAACGCGATCGCCTCTCGTATCGTAGCTGCTCCCGAGTGCACGTCTGTCTGTTCGCAGTAGGCCGTGCAGCGCTGTCGCGCGAGGTCGCTGGCTGCGTGCCCATTGAGCAGTACGCGGCCGCGCACGTTGCCTTGCGCGCGGCCGGCCAGCACATCCAGCAGCGTCGTCTTGCCTGCACCAGAGGAGCCCATGAGCGCCGTCATGGAGCCCGGCAGCGCGTATCCAGCCACGCCGCGCAGGAGATCGAGCGCCGCGGAGCCGTCAGCGTCGCCCCGAGGCAGAGCAACCGAGTACCGCAGCTCTTCGAACGCGAGCGCGACCCGCGCGACAGTCGGTGGTGGAGAGCGCGGCGGTGAACCGCGGACCGCCAGCGCAGCAGGTCCCAGACTTCGGCTGCGCTGGCGACGTCTCTCCTCCAGCAGCGCAACGGGCTGGCGATCCTCCTCCTCTTCCTCCTCTTGTCGCTGCAGCGCGCGCAGCGTCGGCGTCTGCTGTCGACAATACGCGTCAGTGCCGCACGAACCCGAGCTGAAGGAGCTCCAAGGCGACTTGGGAGGCTGATGACGACCCGCCGACGCCGCGCCGCGAGTTGTAGTCGCGACCGAGTGCTCTCGGCGCGTGTCGAAGCGACGGAACTCGAGCGCGAGGCTCGCGAGCAGCGCCAGCAGCACATAGAGCGCCGCGAGGAAGGCGACGCCGGCAGGCAGCCAGCGCGCGTCCGCAGGCACACCGGCGAGCTGCAGCGCGTACTCGCCGAAGGAGAGTCCGCGGAAGCGCGCGCAGTAGTCGATGTCGCCGTGGACGCACACGTTGAGCTGCTCGCTTCGGTAGAGGTTGACGGCGAGCGCGCGCAAGGCCCAGGCGATGGGGTTGGCCCAGTAGAGCCACGCGAGGGCGGGTGAGAGCGCGTCCTTGCTCACGACGAAGCCCGAGAAGACGAGGAAGAGGAGGAAGCAGAGCATGGACACGGGGTGCGCCACGTGGAGCGAGGGGAAGGAGGCGCTGAGCAGCAGGAAGAAGGCGCCGAAGAGCAGCGCCGTGAGCACGAGCAGCAGCTCGAAGGCCGCGAACGCACGCCAGGACGTGGCGCCAAGCAGCCCCGTCATGGTGAACACGAGCGCGCCGAGGACGAGCGCCTCGGCCGCGACCAGCGGCGCCTGGCTGCCGAGTGTCGCGAGCACGAACGCTGGCGTGCGGAACATGTTGGCGCGCCGCTGCTTGTAGAAGACGGGCCGCGTGGCCAGCAGCGCCGGCAGCCGCGCCGTCTGGCTCAGCCCGAGGAAGACGAGCGACGCGAACTGCGCGCCGAGCGCTACCAGCGGGCTGGACAGGTCCGTGTCCGCGTACAGCGCGCCGAAGAAGGCACCCATGGCGGCGGCGAACAGCACGCGGCCGATCGCGAGAGTCGCGCGGCGCCTCAGCAGCGCCACCTCGCGCTTAAGCAGCGTCCGCGTGCTGGCCACGAGCGACTGGCGGAAGGGCGGCACGAGCATCGACGCGCGCCGAGGGTTTGAGAGGCGCCACCGCCGCGAGCGCGACGCCTCGCGCGCCTGCGCGTCCATCGCCTCACCGAGCGGCGACGAGCGCCACAGCTGCGCCAGCGCACGGCCCGTCAGCTGGCTGATCGAGGCGCTGTCGAGAGCCGCGTCCGCCTCTGCGTCGCTGTCCATGGCCGCGACGAGCAGCGCGACGCCGTCGCTCTCGCTCTCGCCCTCGCAATCGGCGCCAAGAGCGCAGAGAAAGTCGCCCAGGTCGCGCTCGGGCGGCCGCCGACAGCCGAGCGCCGCGAAGTGGATCTCGGCGCGGTCGAGTGGTCCGTGGAAGAGCACCTGGCCGCCATGCAGCAGGAGCACGCAGTCGAAAAGTGCGAGCACCTCGGGCGACGGCTGCAGCAGCGCCATGACGACTGTCGCGCCGCGCGCGCGCGCCGCTCGCCGTGTCGAGTGCACGAGGTCGAGCGTCGCGGCGCTGTCGAGCCCGGTGCTCGCCTCGTCGTAGCACACGACGGCGTGCGCGCCGAAGCTCGCGAGCTCTGCGATCGTCACGCGCTTGCGCTCGCCGCCGGATACGCCGCGCGCCTCGGCGCTGCCCACGCGCGTGCCCTGGCACCGCGCGAGCCCGAGTGCCGCCAGCGCGCGGTCGACCGCCTCGCGGCCGTCACCGCCGCTACACTCGCACGCGAATGCGAGCGTCTCCCGGACAGTCAGCGCCGGCAGGTGCACGTCCTGCTGCCCCACGTACGCCGCGAGCTGCGGCAGCTGCGGCGCCAGCTCGTCGCGCGCCAGTCCGTTGTACGAGACGTCTCCGACGAGCGTCGCGGCCGTCGGCACGCGGCCCGCCAGCAGCCGCAGGAGCGCCGACTTGCCCGACCCGGGCTGTCCCAGCACGAGTGTCATGGACCCGGGCTCGAAGCTTCCGGTGATGTCGTCGAGGACGCGGAGCTCGCGCATCCGCGGCTTGGAGTCGGCTCCGCGCCTCTGCCACGCCGCCAAGCAGCCGCTCCTGCCGCCGCCGCGTCCGACCACGAGCGACAAGCGGCGATAGCTCACCGTCACCTCGGGATGCCCGGACGGCTCCTTGTCGCTCATCGAGCGAGGCTGCTTGTCGCGCGGGCGTGGCATCTCCAGCGTCGCAGACGTCTTCGCTGCGGAAGTGCTCGACGCTCGGGGAGCAAGGCTGTTGCCTGGTCGGCGAGTCGCGCAATGCGCTGCCTCTCACATCTGTCCACACCGGCGGTCATGCGCCATCGTTGAGATCCAGCGCGCCTTTGCGCCGTCCGCACCGGTCCGGCTGAGGATCGCGCCAGCCCAGCGACGGCCTCCATCCGTCCATCCGCCCGTCTCCTGGACGCGGCGACGGCTGCGCGCCCGGCCGACCGCTCGCACCAGTAAGGAGGTGAGAGCGACCGGAGGACGCGTCGAGGCGAGCGGCGTGCCGGCGCCTGCCGTCCGCGACCGATTCGCTCGAGACGCTTGCTTGCCTTTCTTGTCGCTTGCCTTTCTTGCTGCTTTCGCTGCGTCGAATAGCGCCTTTGGAACGCGTAGCTGAAAGGATATGTTGCTAACGGATAGATATTTGATCCGAGCAGAGCGAGAGGTGCAGCAGCTCGCGCCATGGCGATGACCGACGCGCCGCTGCTCGCGCGGCTGTCGGCGCTGTTCGACGCGGACCCGCTCATGTGCGTGACCCTTGCCGTCCTCCTTCCCTCTCACCTGGTTGTATGGCTTGTGCCACTGCTGCTGCCGCCCACCCCCGTCACTTACTGACTTGTGCGCCGAGCATCGGCCGAATGTAGTGACGAGATCGGCCTGCTCTTCGACGTGACGGAGGAGGACCTGACCCCCGACTCGGCTTTTCAGTACGCGGAGCACAAGCTCGGCGTCGCGTTCTGCGCCGGCGTGCCACTCTTCCAGCAGGCGCGCACGCGCTTCCATGAGCTCAACCCGCTCGTGTCCACGTTGCGTCGCCGCCTGTCGGATGAGCTCGCTAACGATGAGAGCGAGCCGAGTGTGGTCGCCGACCTACTGCAGTGCTCGCGCGCCATCCTGCTCATCAGCGCCGACTTCTACACGGCTTGGAACACTCGGTGAGCGCTCAGTCGCGATGACTGCGAGGCGGAGCCATCGCCTGGGGCTGACGGGCTTGTGCTCGCTTTGACGATTCCACAGAAAGGCGCTGGTGTCTCTCGGCTATCTGGACGCGATGCACGAGGTCCGCTTCACCAACCTCGTCTTCACACTGCACCCGAAGAGTATCGACACGTGGGCTTACAGGTTCGTTGGCGTCTGTATACTTCCCTTGTCGCTCTGTGGAGAATCCAACGAGTGGCGCGACAATCGCAACCGCAGGCGATGGCTGGCGATTCGTCTGCTTGAAGTGATGGCAAACGACGAAGAGCGCAAGCAGTTTCTGAATGAGCAGATCAGTGTGTGCGAGCGCCTGGCGGAGCAGAAGCCGCGCAATTATCACGCGTGGAGCTTCCGCCACTGGATCGTGACCAAGTTCGCTACCGTCGACGAGGTGCGAAACGAGCTCAAGCGCATGAACAAGTGGTGCGAGAGACACATCACAGACCACTCGGGCTGGAATCATCGACAGCACGCGGTAAATCAGTTGCTGCGCCGGTCGTTGCCAGAGGAGGGACCGTCCGTGCTGAAGGCGGAGTACGAGCTGCTCTCGGGCATCATGGCGCTGTATCCGGCCCACGAGGCGCTTTGGTGTCACCGCCGATTCATCATCCACCTCCTTCTACGTCAGTACGACAGCGAGGAAAACGCGAACTCCGAAGAAGTGGCTGGTGTTTGCCAGCGAATCAAGGACATGGAGCACTGTGTATCGGAAGCAGGAGCGACTCCAGCAGCTCTACAAGATTCTTCATGCAACATCATGGGCTCAGCAGCCTTACATGACGCGTGGCGGGCTATTCACGTGGATTTGTTCGGTGACGTCGAGCTCCACGACACTCCTTCCTCGGTTCGCCAACCCCCGCGATGGTCGCCGTCAGCTTTGGTCGCATCCGTCTGCGTGCGTGAGATCGAAGTCGCGTGGCGCTGCG
>JAADYC010000673.1:0-15315 GCA_023338135.1 Phytopythium kandeliae | reverse complement strand
GTGCCGCGGTTGAGATTACTGTATTGTTCCGCTTAAGTTCGATCGTAGGTTCTCGAAGACTCTGGAAGGATGGACTACCGTACCGTATCGTATAGGTTCGATCGTACTTTACGGGATAGGTGTAGGGTAGACTGTGACAGATGGTGGCGTGATCAGCCAGTCTCCGCGTTGGTTTCGCGCGCCATCATGAACAGTCGCCACCAAAACCCCATCGCCGTAACGGTACTGTGCATGCTGAACAGTGTATGCACAGAGTCAGTCGGCCACACTATCCAATGTGTCCCAAGCGCTCTGTCTCTGCGCAACCCTAGTCTCGGGGTAGGGTTGATGTTTACGGTACCTCGAGAAGTGGATATTGGGCCTCTCAATGGGTCACTGCCATCTCGCCAGACTACGACGCTGCGTCTTAAATTTGTATAGAACACGGTGCAGTGCCTCGTTGCATTTTGCCGACTTGCTATTGAAGCCGACCCTGAATTGGAATCTCGAGGCTGTTGGCAGTGCGTACTTCGACTGCAGCCGCCGCTCCTCTCAGCCTGCGGAAACACATACTCGCTACCAGCCCACCCAGCCGTTAGATTCACCGTCCCCGTTTCCATCCTGACGGGCGAGCGTCTGCGACTTGCGCCGAGTATTCCCGTGGCTGGCGCACGGACACGGCCGCGCGAGGAGCCCCAGTTTCTCCCGACGCGAGCAGGAAGGAGGAAGGAGGAAGGAAGCAGCGAAGGGCGGAAGGCAGTCGGCGAAGCGAAGCAGCGAGTCGAGACCGACGAGCCCCCAACAGTTCTGGAGGCGGTTGCTCGCGCCACGCACTCTCGTTGGGCGGTACATGGGAGACCCGCGACGAGCGAGTGAATACTTCGACGACGACGACGACGACACGGACTGCCACACGCGGCGGCGGCGCGACCCAGCGAGACCTGCGCGGCAGTGAAGCGATGGCGGCCACGCGCGACCGGTACGGCCGCAAGTGGGCCAAGAAGTTGTCAGTGGCGTCCGAGCCCGAAGATGAGGACGAGGAGGAGGTGGACGAGACGTTCGTGGCGCTGCAGAAGCTGCTCAAGTCGCTGAGCGTCGCACGCAGCGGCCAGGCGCCACCCGCGTCCGCGTCCGCGTCCGCATCGTTTTCTTCGCCTTCAGCTCCATCCTCGTCCTCGGCTGCGCCAGTCTCCATGCCGGCGACGTCGACAGTGCCGGCGACGACGTCCGCGGGCGGCGCGGGCGACTGGAGCCTCGCATCCGAGCGGCAGTCGCGCGAGGAGATCCTCGAGAGCCGCCGCCAGGAGCGCGAGCGGTTCCGGCGGTACCTGCTCTCGCGAGGGAACAGCGGGCGTCGGCGGCGACCGGCGTACTACTGCTCGGAGGAGGAAGAGGAGGAGGACGCGCCGGTGCAGTCGGTCGAGAGCACCATCTCGAACCGGTTCATGAACGGCTCGTTCTCGCGCTCGCTCAACGTGCACGTGATCGACCGCGACCGGTGGTCGAACGAGGAGGAGGTGGTCGAGCGGCTCCCCGCGGTCATGTTACCCAAGAGCGGCAAGGTCTCGTCGCCCGCCGACAACCCGAAGCTCAAGGTGACGATGACGGACGAGCACGCCGACCTGCGCAGCCAGCTGCTGGCCAATCTGTCGGCCGAGGAGGAGCAGGACAAGGCGCCGGCGCAGCACTACCTCAAGCCGCCGCGGTCCACATGGTTCATCCAGAGCCAGCACCTCGACACGCTGCAATGCTAAGCGCGGCAAGAAGCGCGCATTCGCCTCGGCCCGTTCCCCGCTCGCTCAGCGCTGGGAGCCACCGCCAGGCTAAGTTATACGTACGCGTCAGAGGTTCCCAGTTGCCGGAGATAGGTGGCGATGGCGGCGGCGGCGGCAGCGGCGGCGGCATTGGCCACTTTTATATATTTATCGCGCTCGATGACGCTCGGCACGTGTGGGTTGCTGGCGCTGGCGCCAACGTGTGACACTGGCCGCGACCGAGAACGAGCGAGAGGACGCGCGAGATTCATGATGACGGCGGGCTGCGCGGTGACGGCCGGCCGCCTCGACGTGCATTTCTCTCCTCCTCTTCTACAGCCAGAGGCGCCGAGGAACCTACGCGCCGTCCCGGTCGGGGCTGAGCGCGGCGCGGTATTTCTCGTACGTGACGAAGAAGATGACGCACCACGGCGCCTTCCGCATCCAGTTGGGGATGAAGCCCTTGTAGAACGCGCGCAGCCCGCCCTCCTGCAGCGTCTTGCGCGCGCAGTCCACCATGCCGCTGTACAGCTCGCCACGGCCGCTCGCGTCCGTCGGCTGGCTCATCAGCCGCGTCTTCATCACGTCGATCCTGTCGAGCGCGCGGACAGACAGACAGATAGAGACAGACAGAGACACACGCGCAGCGAATGTAAGCCTCCGTCCGCCGCGCAGCGCCTTTGGTCGACAGAGAGCGGGCCGCGCGATGATGGCTGCGTACGGGTTGGAGGCCGAGGCGCCGGCGAGGCCAGCGATGAAGCTGGCGCCCGTGTGAGCCCAGACGCCGTCCGAGACGAGGCCCGAGGCCACGAGCGCCTCCTTGCTGTGGTCGTACGTGCCCAGCTCGGCCGCGTTCACGACGAACCCTCGCTGGATGTTGGGCCACATGCCCTGGAGTCCGTCGCCACAGGCAGCGAGCGTCAGCGGCGCACCTACAGAGTCGCAGCCATCGAGGCGACGCGTACCCGCGCGAAGCCGCGCACGCCCTCGTGCGCGTAGATCTTGGCGAACGCGTCCCCGACGCCGCGGTAGAGCGTGCCCGCGCGGTCGGCCTGCATCCGCACCTTGATGACGTCCACCCTGCCGCCGACACGCATACACACACAGGCAGGTAGATACACACACACAGCCGTCGTCGCTCGCGTCAGCGCGGCCGCCTCCGTGTCTAGGCGAGCGCAACGCGCAACGGCGAGACGCACGGGTTGGCGAAGCTGATGCCGACGGCGCCGGCCGTGCCGCCGGCGAGGAACTTGTTGAGGAAGGGCACCTCTCCGCCGGCGCCGGCGCTCGCGGCGCCAAAGTAGTCGCGGAAGGGCTCGTAGAGCACCATCGAGACGCTCGTGTACGAGACCTGGCGCATGAGCGCGGGCGTGGCTCCCTTCCAGAGCCCCGCCGGGCCCTCCTCGCGCGCGATCGTGCCCACGGCGTCGAGCATGCCGCGGTACTGCGCGCCGCCCGCGCGCTGCGCCTGCAGCCGCACCTTGGTGCAGTCGATGGGCAGCGTGAACACCTCGGCCGTGCCCGACGCGAGCCCGCCCGCGAGGAAGCGCGACCACTGCGCGTCCATCACGCGCGGCGCCGCCACCTTGAGCGGCAGGTCCTCCTCGCGCTGCTGGGCCATCTCGGCGCGTCGACGTCTACGGGTCCGCGCTCGAGGCGGAGGCGGAGGCGGCCGAGGGGACGGAGGGGAGTGGCGCGCGGCGATGGATGGCCTGGCGTCCCGGGACCCGTCGCGGCGGATCAGGGGAAACGGGCGTGTGCGTCCAGTAGATGGCGCCGGCCGATCGATCCTCGCGCGGCGAGGCGAGGCGAGGCGAGGCGAGGCGAGGCGAGGCGAGGCGCGGGTCGGTGGTCTTGACAGACGGACGGCTGGCTTACCAGGCTGGCGCCATAGTGGGCGAGGCTTGTGCGAGCGCGAGCAGAGACGGAGCCCGGCGCTGAGAGGCGAGAGAGGAGCCGGCCTCCCTCCCCATCTCGGTCGGCCGTCGCCGTAGATGCATTTCACCGGCCGGCCGCATGCGCGTGCATCTGGGCAGGCGAGTCCGCACCACGAGAAGGCACCAGGTCGCGAGGAGGCGAGGAGGCGAGGCGGGGCGCTCGTCGTCTCCATCAGCGGCGAGATAAGACCGCTTGGGTCCGGCATGATGCGCGCGCGTCAGCGTCCGGCTGCTGCGCTCGGCGCTTTGCATTTTGGGTCGGTGCGACACACTGTGCGCGCCATTTCGGTTGCTCGGAGCGAGTTCCCGAGCCTGCCAGAAAATCCAACTACGCTCTCTGCTGGCTCTATCAACCACGCTAGAATCCGCCGCAAAGGCCGCGAGTGGCATACAAACGCCAGCATACGCGCGCACCGTGTGACTCTTTTCTTCCGAAAAGCAAATGCCCTAATTCCGAGCTATACCGCCCGCCTTGCCCACGAGGTTCAGCCCAAACAACCGAACAATCGGCGCGGCGAGCGAACGCGCCGGGACGAGACTCTTCCCCCGATCGCCGATGATCTCGGCGCTGCGACTCGCGGCGCTCGCGGCGCTCGCGGCGCTGGCGACCCCCGCGTGCGCGCACTCGGTCGGCACGCTGGTGAGCTGCCCGCCGACGCGCTCGGCCGACGCGCCGTGCCTCTGGGCGGGCGACGACGGCGAGCTCCTGGACGCGCGCGCGCTCCGGGAGCTCTTGCTGCAGCGCTACCTCGAGGACTACCGGGACCTGGAGCGCGCCTCGCGCAACCTCGAGGAGCATATGCGCTACATTGAAGGTGCGGCGCGACGGGTTGTCTGAGTCTCTGGCGGTCGGTCGGTCGGTCGGTCGCCTCGCGACGAACATGCGCGCACATTGAAGGGAGGCTCACTCGCGCGCGGTCGCTCGCCTGCTGCTCTCCTGCTCGCAGACGTGCAGGCGTACGCGGACAGGGTCGGCCACGCCTTCTCGTACGACATGGGCGTGAGCGAGCGGCACCTGTCGGAGCCGAGCGAGCGCAAGCTGCTGCCGGAGATGCTGGTGCACCGCGAGATGCGTGCGCGTGCGCGGCGGCTGGCGAGCACCGCGAGCAGCGCGAGCAGTACGACGTCGTCGTCGTCGGGCGACACGCTCAACTGGTGCTCGACGACCAACTCGATGGGCTACAGCATTTGCTCGGCGGTCAAGAGCCAGCAGAACTGCGGCAGCTGCTGGGCCTTCGCGGCCGCGGACGCGATCGAGACGGCCGTGGTGCTCGCGGCCAACCAGTCGGCGGCCGTCGCGCTGTCTCCGCAGCAGTTCCTGACCTGCAGCACGCGCGAGACGACGCAGACGTTCGAGTACTGCTGGGCCTCGGGCGGCGTCGACGGCGTTTCGTGGCTCGACACGGAGATCAAGTGGGAGTCGCAGAACGACGGCTGCAACGGCGGCATGACCCACGGCGCGTTCATGGACGCCGCGCAGTACTCGTGGGGCCTCGTCACGGAGCTCGAGATGCCGTACGACGACTCGGCCTCGGGCGACTCGTCGGGCTCGAACTCGTCGTGCGACGTGAGCTCGGACGAGGCGGCCGCCAGCATCACGGGGTGGTCCCAGGCCATGGGCTCGGACTGCACTGAGAGCTCGGACGGCAGCACGCTGCTCAAGTCGGCGCTCGCGAGCCAGCCCATCGCCGTCGCCATCAACTCGGCGGACCCGTTCGGCGACTACGCAGGCGGCTTCTACTCTTGCCCGGACGACGGCGACCTGTCGTCCAAGGACGACGTGAACCATGCGCTCGTGCTCGTCGGCTACGGCACGGACTCGACCAACGGCGACTACTGGATCCTCAAGAACTCGTACGGATCCTCCTGGGGCAGCAGCGGCTACATGAAGCTGATCGCCGACAGCAAGGCCAACTGCGGACTCAATATCTTCCCCGTCATCCCCACGGGCGCCGCCGAGGGTGCGGCCGCCAACTCGAGCGTCGACGGCGGCGGCGACAAGCTCTTCGTCGGTCTCAGCGTCACGGCCTGGATCGCCGTCGCGGCCGCCACCACCATCTTCACGGTCGTGTCCACGTCCATCGGCATCATCGTCAGCACGCGCAAGCTCAAGAAGCTACGCGAGCAGAACTCGGGTACCGTCTACCTCTCGCGCACGCCCACCGGGCAGCACTAAGCAGCTGCGGGGTGCGGCTGTGGCTGGCGCTGCTTGTCGCGCGCCGAAGAGGGAAGGGAGAGCGACTCGTAGCGTCTCACGCAGATACACCGCGGCATGGACGTCTACTTGCTATACAAAGACTTGGTTGGTACCCTTGCTCGAATACTTGCTGTGCGTTTGTCTGTCTGCGCTTGGCCGATCCGCTCGCGAGGAGAATGCCGCCGGGGTGTTTGTCTCCATATGCGAGTGACTCATTCCCGCTAGTCCTGGCGCTGGCGCTTGGCTCTCCGCCCTTGCCGCGCTCCTCGGTCGCTGTCCTCGTCGCTCGCGCCGTCCTCGCTTGACGAGTCCCCGTCACTGAGCGAATCCTCGTCCGACGCGCTCACAGCCCTGCGCTTCCCCGGCCTGGGCGATTCGCGGTCGTCCTCCGACGCGGTCGCCGACTGGGGAGGCCAAGTGCCTTGACCAGGACCAACGACTCCCGCCGACGGCGGACTCTCCGACGAGGCCTCGCCGACCCGCGACTCGGACGGCCGTGCGTGCTGCGCTGTCATCTCAGCGGCTTTCCGGTTGAATAGCTCGCGGTTGTGCTTGAAGACGTCAGCCTGTCGGACGCCAGCGGTCAGTCAGTCCGTCTCGACTGCGCTCGGGCGTCGCGTCCTGGGGCGAGAGAAGCACGACGCACGATCTCCGGCATGAGTCCGTCGTCGGCGTTCGGCTCGGCCATCAGCAGTCGGATGGTCGTCAGCAGCGTGCTGATGTTCACTGACGGAAGCCACGAGCCCTATCTCATCACCAGTACGTGCTGGAAGTCACGCTAAGGCGCTCCCAGCTCGCCGCCGACCACGCACCACGCACCTTTGGCTGCATCTTGAGCGTGTCAAGGCAGATGCGGCCGCCGTCATCGATGTTCGGGTGGTAGATGGGCGTTGTGAAGCGCACCTTGGGTGGCTCGAACGGGTATCTGCGCCGTCACAATCGTCAGTGCGAACGTTGCGCGCGAGCGGCGGCGGCGGCGGCAGCGGCGGCGACGAGTATCATTAGCGCAGCGCACCGCTCCGGGATCTCGATCTCCAAGCGGAACACGCCCTTCTCGTACGGCGAGCCGTCTGGACCCACGATCTCTGTACTCAGCCCACGTGACGCGCACTCAGACTCGGCTTACAATCTATGCCATCGCCAAAGTCGGCGCGCAAGACGTACGCGCCTCGAGCTCGTCGATTTTGCCGTCTCTCGGCCACGCGCTCACACCTGTGGCGAGACGGACGCGGCGCCATTGAGCGCGCGAGTTGAGTCCAAGAAACGCGAGCGCGCTCCCGCAGCAGATATGCGTGCAAGGCGGTCCAAAGCGCGCGCGCACCGTACGGCGGATCCGTCTCCAGCATGGCGATCTCCCGGCGCATGCGTCCGCGCATCGCCGCCATGCTGCTGTCCGATCTGATGCACTGCAGCCGCGGCGGCGCGCTATTATAGAAAGGTTAGAAACAACGCCGTAAAGCCGTTGGCATGGTTTCTACCTTGGGTTGGTTGACAGGGCCAGGTGCTTCACATTTCTATTTCTAAATGCCACCTCAACGCGACCTCGTCGAGAGCACCAAGATCGGTTCAACCACGACTAGTGTGGCTCCTCATGGACGATCTTGAGGTGCTCCGCTTCCTCGGCCAGGGCGGCTGCGCCAGGTAACTAGGTGGACTGCCTCACCTCAACGTCGCCAGGTCGATGTCTAACACACGGCATCGACCGCGCTCTATGTGTCGCGGCAGCGTCTTCCTATGCCGACGAAAGAGCTCCGACGCGCTGCTCGGTGCGACCTCTGCATCGCACTCGGCTCGAATCAAACGCTGCAGCGATGCTAACTCGTCGATATTCAGCTCTCAAGCGGATCCCTCGAGATAAACTCGCGACGACGCAGCAGTTGGAGCGCCTGGAGGCGGAGGAACGCATCCTGACGCGCTCGCCAGCCGGCCCGTTCCTCTGTCGCGGACTCCGAGTATGGGAGGATGAGCACGAGGCGGCGCTACTGCTAGAGCACGTCGATGGCCGGCCGCTCTACCAGTGTGTGTGGGGCTACCACGACACCGGGAGGTTTCCTGAACACGTCGCCAAGTTCTTCGCTGCGCAGATTGTGCTGGCGCTGCAGGAGCTCCACGCGCTCGGATACGTCCACCGCGACCTCAAGAGCGGCAACATCCTCGTGTCCACGACCGGGAAAGCCACCGTGATCGACTTTGGACTAGCGAAGCTTCTCTCTTGTGGTGACGGCGGGGGATTGACTGCAAGAGCCAACTCGCTGTGTGGCACGCCGTACATCCTCGCGCCGGAGGTGTTCCAGCGGCGAGGCCACAGCTATGCCGTTGACTGGTGGCACGTTTTGTCCATCTCTCTCTCTCTCTTTCTCTCTCTCTCTCTCTCTCTTTCTCTCTCTCTCTCTCTCTTGCTCGCTCTATGATCCGCTTTTGACGTCAATGGTGCCTACAGGGGTCTCGGCGTCGTCATCTTTGAAATGGTGTGTGGTCGGCCACCGTGGGAGTACAAATGTCCTCCCGGGAGGTCGCAAGAGGAGTATTACAACCAGATCGCGCGGATGCCGATCAGCTGTCTGCATGCCGGCGGTTCCGATGCCATAGTCGAGTGCGATCACGCGGTTTGCTCTATAACGCGGTGCGTATTGATGAACGGCATCACTGGAGGCGCAACGGTCATCGTGCAAGTATGAAATAAATGTCTAAGCGCTGTCATACGGCACAGCCAATTGCTGTGCGCGGATCCGGAAGCACGACTTGGCGCGCAGGGTGCAGTCCAAGTGCGGAGCATATACACGCCACTTGGCGTCCTTGCGTAGCGTTGAAAGTATCCGCAAGCACTGATCGCGTTGCTGTCGCAGGTCATGGCGCATGCTTGGTTCGACGACGTCGAATGGGACACGTTGCTCCAAGCCGGCACACATCCAGAGCGACTATCGAGCCCGTACGACTTTGTTTCCGACTTTAATGAGTCGCACGGACACTCGTGTGGAGCACTACAGCTCGATGAAGCACTGTCCAGCGCCGAAAGCATCGATCCCGAGGAAAATGCCAAGTACTTTGCCGACTTTTAGACAGGAATCGGCGAGTACACTCGATGCGAAGATCTTCTTGACTCTAGAGTGTGCTCTGCTCATCGAGCGCGGATTGGGTGCAAGCAAAGCAAAGCATGCTGGGCGATTGAATGAAAGTATCCAAGTCGTGGCTAGCGAGCCAACTCCTACTCGATCAGCGTGACGAAGTCTCTCTCGGTCGTCTGAGCGCGCTCCGACTTGATGTTCGCCGCGTTCGCCGCATCGTTTGACTCCGCAATGTGCTGATCAATGAACTTTGGCATGTCGGGATGGAACTCGTACCGGCCACCGTAAAAGTCGACGTAGTTGACGCCGTCATACATGAAGCCGTCAGGGAGTGGATCCATCGCCTACGGCGCACCACGGTGTTAATTGCAACAGCATAGCATCACCAGGAACCACCACTGCCAAGATACGTACATGCTCCTTTTGCAGCTCACGCTTCTCCTCCATCGTGACGGACAGCTTGGTGCGCATTTGCTGCTTCACCGGGCTCGTGAGGGCATAGCAATTGAGCAATAGCTGGCGTAACTTCGTAGCATTGATTCCGACGCCAGTGATGCTCAACTCCAGGCTTGGTGCCGTCTCGGAGCTCATCGGTGACTCCCGAAGACGCGCATGGCTCCCGGAGCACAAGTACTCGAATACCGTCGCCGAATCATCCTCAAATGACACACGACCCTCGACACACCATGCGGACGGCGTTATCGCTGACTTGAACAGCTCGTTCTTGGCAACTGATGGATCCGTCGGTCCAGCTCCAAACTGGAGCTTGCCAGCCGCAATAAACTGCGCCAGTCGGATCCCTGTTGGTGTCTTCATCTCGCTACCGAGAGGGTGAACGCTCTCGAGCGTTTTGCCATGTGTGGCGAACGGCGTTAGAGTCCTCACGACCAAATCGATGAAATTGGGCCGCTCCACTCCGGGAACGAGGCGGAAGCGGTACGACTCTGGACATTCGTGAGCGTCGAGCTCGGACACGTACTTGGTCCAACTGGGATGCTGCTTGTCGCTGTTGTCATCCCACCCAGGGTAATGAATCTCTCGGTATCGCTTGTAGTAGACGCTGTCGAAGCGCTCCACAGCTAAGAGAGGCGCCACAGGGCTCTCAAAGACGTGGTAGGACAATACCTGGACGTCTGCGAACGGGTTGCACTGGTCCATGCGGTAGCGCAGGCGCTGGAGCTTGGCTGACGAAATCTCCGCCGAGTTTGTCAACAGAATGTGCGTTGCGAACCCGGCTGCCATTTGGTCGAAGAGTTTAGGGAATGGGACCGATGCTTGCTTCTCGTCTGGGACATACACACTCGTCGCACTCACGCACGTGACGATGGCACTCAGCTTGACTGTGATGGACGAACTCGTTGCAGCGCGACGAACAGCGCAGGCCACTGTGATCGGGTCGATGTAGCCGGTAATCGCGAGCATGATGCGCGGAGGCAGCGTGAGACTCTCACGACGTTCCACAATCCGATTCAAGGCGCGAGCAAGCGCCGACAGCACCTCGCTGTACGCCCGCGCTTCGAAGTGTGCGATCTGGTTGGTTCCGGAGGAGCGAAGGTCGACGCACACCTGGCTCCAATCGAAGCTCGCGGACGCAATATCGCAGACGGAGCACGCCATTCCACCCACGTTGCTGCCTGGAACGCCGATCATGACTGTTACGGGGATGCAGAGCCTCGTCGTGCTTGGTTTTGCCAGTGTGACGATCATACCCGCGTCTTTAGGAATAAAGTCGGACGGGAAGAGGTGGTCCAAAGCCACGGCATCCTCGCCGACGAGGCGCTGTTTCGTTACTAGGCGGGTGCATGCGTCTTTCACCACCTGAGGCAGCTCATACTTCTTGGAGTCAGTGCCACGCGGCGTCTCTCCCTCTGGTTGCTGAGCTGCGAGATCATGCGGGCGATAGAACGGAATATCGAGCTTCGCTGCTGTCTCCTTCCATGTCGACAGCGAATGGAGGATCTCCGCTTGAAACCGCGAGCCTGAGAGCATCGGAATCCGTACACAGGACATCTCGAATGGGAGCGGAAGCATCTCCGAGAGCTAGATACACACCATAGTGTTAGTTGGAGAGTCAAAAGCCACAAGGACGCATCGTACTTACAGGCGTCGACTGACTGTGCTCGTCCGACTTGAGGTACAGTGTTAGCAGCACGAGCTCCTCGTGATCGGACGGAACGAGATGGAAACTCTCGACGTGTCTGGCGAACGACACGAGCAGCGGGTTGAAGTGGGGGCACTTGAACAGAAATCCGCTCGTGAAGACGCGCATTGTACCGCGCACCACAGGCATTTCCTCAATATCCAGTAGCACCATCGCGCTGCTCAGTTCGCTCGAATCGGATCTGGAAGTTGGAGCCGCTCGGATGAGCCGAGATCCCTGGGTTGCTAACTCAGAAGAAGGATCCATGCCAAGCGGGAATACTGCCTGTCCTAGTTGAACCCCGGGTGCTTGGAGCATGAAGTCCGACTTCAGCGCGACGTTTATTGCCTCTTTCGAGGCTGACTCGTCGCCCGCTTGAGCCCACGAACGGAAATACGGGAAGCTCTTGGTAACGCATAGAGCCCCGCCGGTGCTTGGGTCATGCTCACTCAGTGTGTGCGAGCGAATCAAGAGTGAGTCTCCAACGACAAGCGCTCCTAGCATCTCTCGGTCCACTATGTTGCTGCCAGGGATGCTGGCAAGCTTGAGCGAGTAGTACATGAGATGCCAGTCTGTCGCATCAGCACGAAGCAGAATGTGGATCGACAAGTTAGCAGCCTGGAGCCAGGAGAGCTGCGACTTCAATACATGGACGTACCGCCGGTGATGTCGGATGGAAGCACCGTTGTTCGACCGCATGCGTCCAGAAATTCAATTGTAACGCAGAGTTGGGCCTCAATGGACCGCGAGAGCTCAACGAGGCGAGGCTGAACGGCCAAGTCGTCAATTCGCGCCAGATTCTTGCGCATTGCTATCGCCGCCGCTTCCTTAGTCGATTGGATCAACTCCTTGATGGTTTTCGAGCCAGGCGACTGCGCGAATTGCTTCGAGAGCGACACCATACTTGTCTTGAAACCCTGCAGTAGAGCAGCGTAGAGCGCAATGAGCATCCGCGTGTCTGTCGCACTTGACGCACTGTCGTCAGTCGAGCTGGATGGCGCCTGAGCTTCTTGCTGCACTAGCGCTTCGGAATCGACGATCCGCTTGCAGACCCGCCCTGTCGACAAGAAGTACGTTCGAGTGACTCGGACGCCGCTGAATGGATCCTCCGCCTGTACGATCATGTGAGTCGCGGGTCGCTTTGGCGTCGGTCCTGACGTCGCGACAAACGCGGAAGGCGACGACTTGAGTTCGGTCGAGTCGGACCGGGAGCCGTATAGAACCTTCGCGCCGCGAGTTGGCGCCGCGACGAGTCCGCGCGAGGAGAACTGCGTCGTGCCAAACTCGTAGAAGCTCAGCAGGTCGTCGACCATCTCGCTCTCGGACCACTGGCTGCGCGTCTCTGGGGAGTCGGCATGGTCGAGCTTACGCAGGAACTCATCGAAGTGGTGAGATAGCAGCGGCTCGCTCTCAGCCACCACCCGTCGAGTGGTGAACCCGTCCAGTTGCGCCATGGCAGCCGTCAGTTCTGCTGAGACGTTCACCACACTGTGGTTCATCGTGAAGAACCCGCGAGCGCGCGACTCGCCCTCCTCTAGTCCGTACGACTGCACCAATGGCCATTTCTCCGGTATCATGACGTCTTCCAAGTTCTCTCCGTGTTCGTCCACCCCGAAAGGCACGCCGATGCGCGGAATGTTGGCCACCATGCGCTTAAACGCAGCGATCTTGCGCGCCTCTTGCTCGTCGGGGTCCATTCCGTCGTGGATCACGAACTCGGACACATTCCTCCATTTGGAGATCGCCGGCAGGATGGCCACGGCTGCGTCGCTCTCGGACGAGTAGAAGATAGAGACACTGTGGCGGCGGAGCAGCAGCACCACGTCCTCGAGCCGCTCGCGCTCCTGAGCGATCACCTGCTCGCCCAGCAGCTCCTGTCCCGAGCCGCCAAGGAAGAGGTACTTGATCACAGCCTGGCAAGTCTGCGAGTGGAAGCTGTCGATACCTCCAACGATCAGGATCGCGTCCACGGACCGATCGGTCTGCCCGTAGGCACTGGAGCACAGCGCCTGGAGTCGCTGGACGCGCTCAACCGAGTCGACGCCCTTGAACTCCACCGACTTCCACGACATGGCAAGGAAAATTGCGGTCTCTGCGACGGCGCAAGGGCGGTCACGGCAAAGGAGATATCGCGGACGGACGGCCGCGCGATCCGGGCCGAAGGAGTCGCTGGCTGCTGCGCCGCCAAAGGACACCGCGGATACGAATAGAGCGCGGTCACGTTGAACTCGCTGTCTAGCCAGTGACTTCAACGTGCCTCTGGCAAGGATCGACGGCCTCCGCAGCATGTGAAGGGCTCAAGACGCGTCGGTCACCGCTTATAGCGCTGTTGGCTCCTCAGTGGCGCCATTGGCGAGCATTATGAGCCGACTCCGAGTTCTCCGGCGCCCGAAGGTGAGACGGGTGTCCATGGAGCGCCTGATGCTAGGAGAGCCTTGGCTCCTTGCTATATTGTTGCCAGCGCCTCGGAAAACTGCCGTGATTCGCGAGCGGCTCGCTCGTCTCCGTCTCCGCCGTGCGTTTTGTCTCAGGTAAGGTCGAGTGAGGCCTAAATGAGACGGGCACTTACGTTGCTTTCCCCTACCAGCGATCAATATGAACGCGAGGCTCGCTTCTCATTCTCGTGCTGTGTTTATTCTGAGCAGGAACGCTGCTTTGCCACGTCTGCTTGCGTCGAGTTCTGGCTCCTCACAACTTCCCTCAAGCACTCCAACTCGGCCACTGCAGTTCTCACCCGGTCACGCTTCTCCCGCTTGCATCAACAGCTCCACGCCTCCAGCAAGGTCGAACCACGAAGCGGAGTCAAAAGAGGAAGCTCGACTGATCAAGATGAAGTCCGTGCTGGCTCGGTTGCAGATCTCCCATGCGAGCGTTGAGCCGATCACTGTTTCTACAGTTGGCAATGCTGACGCTATGTCAGATGGCGTGGCGTCTACATCGCATGTGGGTGTCCGCCAGTCCGGACGAGAAGGCAAAGTAGCGTCCGATGAGCTACCCTTACTGGATGACGACGCCGCTGAGCATCAAGCTGTTGCTGATAGCGGCACACCGGTTGGCAGCGCCTCTGGGCCGCAACCGTGGAGTGTGGCGAGAGTCAAGGCGCTAGGCTTCATCGTCTTCTCGTCGCTCAACTTCAGCATCGCCTCGGTCTGCGTCAAGTTCGACAGCCGGTTCTTCGGCTCTCAGGAGGCGGTGTTTTGGAGATCGGCTATCGGCCTGCTGCTCAACTACGTAAGTAGCCGAGGAATGGCACCGGCGTGCGCGTCGAGTGCTGACAAGCCTTTGACTCTGCCGCATCACCGTCCAGATCTGGCTGCGCCATAAAGGAGTAAGTCTGGAGATCAACCCGAGGCGCCGGTGGATGCTGCTGCTCCGCATCGTGGTCGGCACACTGGGACTCAGCCTCCGGTTCTACGCCATGTCCAACATGGTCCTAACGGACGCCACCGTCATCCTGTTCACGAGTCCGATCGCGACCTTCCTTCTCGTACGACTTCAAGCTACTTCTCTTTGTCCACCGTCCTACACTGACATGGCATGCGCGACAGGGAGCCCTGCTGCTGAAGGAGCAGGTCAAGCGTGCTGATTTCGCCAACGCACTGCTCTCGTTCGTCGGCGTCGTGTTCGTCGCTCGCCCTGCGTTCCTGTTCCCACGCGATGCCGAATCGGCCAAGGACACACACCCGCTGGCCGTGGTGGCGGCACTGGCCGGATCTGTGGTGCAAGCAGCCATCTACATCTGCATGCGCCTGCTCAAGGACCTCGACGCTCTAGCAACGACGCACTACCTCATGGTTGGCGCCACGATTTTCTCGGCGAGTATGATGCTGGTCAAGGGCGAGGTACGACCGACTCTTTTGCTCGGCAAAGTGCTGCAGCGACTCGCATCCAACAGACTGACACGCTGCTGCTGGTGCTCTGTCCCCTCCCGGCAATAGCGCTTTATCTTCCCGACCGACGGCCTGGCCATCTTCGCCCTCGTCGCGACCGCTCTCTTTTCGTCGATCGGCCAGATCTTCCTCACCCTTGGTTTCCACCAGGAGAAGGCCGGCATCGCGTCCGTCATGCGCAACTTCGACGTCGTCTTCGTGTTCCTCTTGGACGTGACGGTGCTACACGAAGCGGTCAGTGCATACAGCCTCGTCGGTGGTGCGATCATCTTCACTGGTGCCGTGGCGATCGCGATGCGGAGAGCGCACGCGACGTAGTTTTGCCGAGCACCGCAAGGACAGCGTCCGGCTTT
>JAADYC010000672.1:0-15317 GCA_023338135.1 Phytopythium kandeliae | reverse complement strand
CGGAGATGCCTACTCCGAGGTTGTTAGTTGCGCGTGAGCTTGCTCGCACGCATCGACCCGACGCAAACGGTATGTCCTTCGATATCTCGTAGTAGCATCGAGGCGCTTCGACAAAGCGACGCCAAGAATCGAAGTAGTACGGCATTCATTCTTATTGAGAATGGTGGTAACGCGTCACGCATGGCGTTGGCGCTTCAACACAACCGTCGGTGACATCCTTCCCAGCGCGTCCATTGCATCACGAGTGGCTTCTCCCATGCCTAGGCTGCGCGGTCGGCTGCAGTGATCTCTCCGGCCTCCTGTCCTTCCTTGCGGCTTCATGGCGATCCGGTCGGCAGGCCACTTCGCCTTTCGCCTGCAACCAGCCGCACGAACTGCGATGGGGTTCACGACCACGACGACCACCGCGCTGACCAGCGGCCCACGCGGGTTCCGTCTTCAGAGACATCTGGACGCTGCGTTCACTGCACACACCCACTTCGGCGCGCACCACATCCGTCGAGCCAAGATCTCGACCGGCATCACGATGGAGTACGTCGTCCACGCACGCGCCGAGGCGAGCGGCTCAGGTGCTGCTGCCGCTCGGCCGGTCCGCGTGATGTTCGTGATGGGGTTCTTGAACACCAAGGAGACGTGGACGCCGACGATCGAGACGATGCTACGTCAGTGGGAAGAAACGCACGTGGACACCGAGGACGCGCGGCTCGAGCTGCTCACATTTGACAACCGCGGCGTCGGCGGCACCACGTCGCCGCTGGGTCCGTACACGACCCAACAAATGGCTCAAGACGCGCTTGCGCTGCTGGACCACGTGGGTTGGGAGCGTGCGCACATTGTCGGCTACAGGTACGGCGCCGGTCGACTCGATGGAGGCTCCATCGACAATCGACTGTCGGGCTCACTATTGACACTCGTTCCCTCAGCCTTGGCGGGATGATCACGCTCGAGGTCGCAGCTCTGGCCCCGGACCGCGTTCAGTCGCTGTCGCTGCTGTGCACGACACGCGGGAGGTTCATCCCCGATTACCAGGGCGTAGTGCCGATGACCAGAACCTTAGACTACGGAGACGTTGACACAGAGACGCACAACCTGCTCATGGTACTGTATCCAGCCGCATTCTTGTCGCGGGAGATGGAGGAAGGAAGCGCGAGCGAGCGAGAGGATGCGAGCGCCAGTCGCCGGTGCGTGTATGAGGCGCTGTACGAGTGCCACAAGCTCCTAGTCGACAGCCGCGAGACGCCGCGCGTGTTCGGTTTCGTCGGGCAGAGCGCCGCCATCGCATCGCACTACGTGTCGGACGAGCGCCTGCGCGCCATCCGTGACGTCCGGACGTACCCGATCCTGGTACTCGGAGCCTGCAAAGACGTCGTCATCCCGGCCCGCGAAGCCAAAACCCTGTACGAGAACCTGGCGGGGGAGAACGTGCGCCTCGTCATGTACGACGATGCCGGCCACGGCGTATTCGTGCAGTATCTCGACGAGGTCGCTCACGAGATCCTCGCGACCGTCGCAAGCGCTCCGCAGGACGACTGACGCCGCCCTCGACTCGATTCTCCGCCCACAAGGCTCTCTCTCCTCCTTTCTCCTCGCTGTATTTCACGATTGATAGCGAGCAGCTTGCAGGAACCACACAAGTGCTAATCTAGCAGCTAAGCGCGCACGATCGTGGAGATAATGTTGCCAGCAACCTCGTCCATGTGCTGCACGAAGACGGCGTGGCCGGCGTCCGCGTACATGACGAACTCGGTGTGGTCACTCGCGAGCACGTCCCGGAAGTGCAGCGCGTGGGACACGTCGATGCACAGGTCCTGACCCGCGCCGACGACGAGGATCGGGTAGCCGTGGTCGCGCATCGACCGCAGCTTGTCGTCCGACACGAAGTGCAGCACGAGCGCGGCCGTCTGTCCGAGCGCGCCGGAGGCGGCCGGCGCGCCGTTGGCCGCCGCCACGTCCGAGTGGTATTTGAATACGACGTCGCGCATGGAGCCGCCGCTGTCGCCGTTCGAGCGCTCGAGGAACTCGCGCGGGTACAGGAAAGACAGCATGGCGTGGACGACCTTGTCCGCGTCGGACGACGTGAGCGTCGTCACAATAGCCGGGTAGATGGATAGCGCCGGCGTGAACTTGCCGCGCGCCGACACGAGGAGCGACAGCGACTGCACGCGCTCAGGCGCCGCCAGACAGAGCTCCTGCGAGATCATGCCGCCCATGCTGATGCCCACAAGGTGGAAGCTCTGCCACCCGACGTGGTCCATGAGCGCGAGCGTGTCGCGCGCCATCATGGACGTCGAGTACCTGCCCCACGGCGCATCCGAGTGTCCGACCCCGCGGCTGTCGAGCGTCAGCACGCGCAGCTTCCTGTTCTCCCCCCGGGCCCGCCAGAGCGTCAGCAGGCTGTCCACGGTCGGCGCCCACTCCTCTTTGCGGTAGTTGTAGCCCATGACGAGCACCACGCGCACCTCGCCGGCTGGCTCGGCGGCCAGCTCGCTCTCCTGGATCACGTACGCGAGCGAGACGCCCGTCGACACGCTGGCCGTCTGGATGGTCGCGGGCGTGAAGGCGCGCTGCGCCGCGTACTTGGACGCCATGTGCTGCTCCAGGCGAGAGGGCGGCATGGCGGGGCGGCGTCGAGGCCTCTGCGGCGGCGGTGCTCTCTTCTCTCGCTCGCGCAGAGCGATTGTGACGTGGGGCAAGGCAAGCAAGCCACGAGTCGCTGTGGTGATGGACGATGTGCACTCTCATAGCACATATGGTGTTAATTCGGAAACTCAAGAAACGCATTCATGCTTGCACAATGTATTCGACCAACCTGTGGAATTCAATGATGAGGCGAGCTCTTCACCAGGAGATGCTTCTTGAAGCTGTGGAGATGAAGCTCAATCAGCCAGCCGCCGTCGACTCCAAACAGCTCCGCGTCGGCTCTCACTCCGGTGTTAAACAATAGCAAAGCGGCAGGGCGACGCGCTAGCGCCGCTGCCTTCAGTCGACGGATGCAGCGCATGCTGGCCGCTGGCAGCGGCACCGAAAGCCACGGAGGGTTCGCAGCAGGAGCCCAGCGCGCTGCAGCTCCTGCGATCCGTCGCCGTTTCTCCGTTCAACTACTATAGCCGCGCGAGCCTACAGATACAGCGAGGCGGCGAAGACGATGTCGCGCTTGAGCTTCTTGCCGCCCTCCTCGAACTTCTTCTCGAGCTCAATGTCGCCGATCGTGTGAGCGGCGAGCGTGAGCTGGCGCAGCAACTCCTCAAGTCGGCGCAGGCAGCGGATGATGGTGCCCTCGAACGCGTCCGTCATCTTGCAGATCTGCGAGAACTTGGCGCCTTGGCACCAGGCGATCACCACGTCCACCAGGCTCGTGTTGAACGAGTCGGCGTACTCGTCCACGTCAATCGAGATCTTGGCGTCCTGCATCACCTTGGCCACGCGGCGCGCCGTCTCGCGCAGTTGCCGCACCGGCGCCTCCAGGTTCTCCGCGCTCGGCGGTTTATCCGACTCCTTCTTCTTCTCCGTGTTGATCAGGCAGCTCAGCAGCGCGACCGCCTCGTTCACCGACAGATCGTTGAACTGTCCGTTGAAGATCATCTCCGTCACCAGCAGCTCGTCGGCAGTCGACACCTCGCACGCCGTGCGGCCCTTGCGCTGGATCACGCTCTCCGAGTCGACGAACTCGAGCCGCCGCAGCACGCGCCGGCGCCGGCGAAGGTCGTCGCGCAGCACGAGCGACTTGGATTCCTTGATCTGCCGCTCCAGCTCGCGCATCTTGGCTTCGCTGTCCATCTTCTCATTGTACAACGCAAACCGAGTGTCCTTATCGTCCGCCGAGTGGAACGGCGACTGCTTGAGCTTCTCCTCCGCCTCGCTCGTCCTGCTGATGACGCGCGTGAACTGCTCGTCCTTGATGTCCATGTCCTCGATCGGGTCCAGCAGCGGCACACCCTGCGGGAACCGGCGCAGCACCTCCTTGACCGACTTGCCGACAGCCTGGCGGCTCTCCAGCGTCCGCAGGTCCTTCGGGATGTACACACGCAGCGACGACAGCTCGTCCAGCAGCTCCAGTGGTACGGGGCAGATCTTCATCTCGTACTTGGTCCCCGTGAGGCCCATAGAACCCATGGGAGCCGGCGTCGGAAGCGACGGCGTCGTAGACGTAGATGCAGTCTCGTCGTTCGCGCAGTTGAGCAGCACGTGCACGACCGTGTCGGGAGCCGCAGACGTCGAGTCACCCGCGTTCTTGGTCGTGAAGTTCACGATCACGCCCCAATCCCACTCCTTGCCCGCATCCCCGGGCCGCGCGTACAGCTTGACCAGGCGGCCGCCGTTGAGGAATCGCACGATCGAGTCCGGCCTGTTGCGGACGGCGAGGAATTCCTCCTTGAGCCGCACGAGCGACTTGGACAGGTAATAGTACTCGGCCACCTCCTCCTCGTTCTTGATCGCGATCTGGTCCCTCGCCTCGCGCATGCGCTCCAGCGCCTCCTCGAGTGCCGGCGCGGCCTGCTCGTTCTGGAACTGGTGGAACGACTGCTTGATCATGTACTCCGGGTCGGCGTCTTCTACGCGCAGCAAGTTCAGCAGCATGTTGTAGCCAAGGTGGAAGGTGCTGAAGAGCGGGTCAGCCTGGCCGTACAGGATGCTCTTGCACACTTGCGGCTCCATCTGCTCCGTCAGCATCTGAATGACAATACCGCGCGCGTCCAGCGAGCGGCGGCCGGCGCGGCCCGACATCTGGATATACTCGCCCGAGGTGATCCAGCGGAAGTCCTTGCCGTCGTACTTGCGCGCGTTCGTGAATACGACCGTCTTGGCAGGCATGTTGAGGCCCATCGAGAATGTCTCTGTGGCAAACAGGCACTTGAGCAGTCCCTCACCGAAGAGGATCTCGATCACCTCCTTGAGGATCGGTAGCAACCCGCCGTGGTGGATCCCGATGCCGCGCCGCAGCAGCGGGAGGATCGAGTCGACCTGCGGCAATGCCTTGTCGTCGTCCGACAGTGAGTCCATGGCGTTCTTGAACAGCTCGTCGATCGACTGCTTCTCCGCCTCCGTGTTGAAGTCGAGCTTGGACATGAGCAGTGCGTACGCCTCGCAGTCGCGCTTGCTGAACGAGAAGATGATCACCGGGTCGTACTGGCGCTCCATGATGAGCTTCACGATGCGGAACACGTCCGTGCCGATCTTCTTCTTGGGGTTCATGCCGCCCTTGCCGCCCTTGCCTCGGCGCTTGTTGCTGCTGCCGGCCGTCGATAGCTCGAGCTCGTTCTCCGCCGTCGACGCCGACAGCGTGGCGATCGCCTTCTGGAAGTTGTCCTCGCGGAACTTACCCTTCTCGTCCACGACGAGGTGGAGGCCGCTGCCTCCAGCAGGGAAGATGTAGTGCTGAAGTGGCGTCGGGCGGTAGTCCGTGTACACGACGTGGCACGGCTGATGGTGGATGTGGCAGATCCAGCCAGCGAACTCCTTCGAGTTGGGGATGGTCGCCGACAGGAACACGAAGCGCACTTTGTGCGGCAGCAAGATGATGCTCTCCTCCCACACGACGCCGCGCTCCTTGTCGCGCATGTAGTGGATCTCGTCGTAGATGACCCACGCAACCTCGCGCATGACCTCCGAGCCGCGGTAGAGCATGCTGCGCAGGATCTCCGTGGTCATGATGAGGCACGTGGCCGACGGGTTGATGGTAATGTCGCCCGTCATGAGACCCACGTCGCCGAACTCTTGCTCCAGGTCGCGGTACTTCTGGTTGCTCAGCGCCTTGATGGGCGACGTGTAGATGACGCGCTGCTTGTCGCGCAGCGACTTGGCGATTGCGTACTCGGCCACGGCCGTCTTGCCGGCCGATGTGTGCGCCGACACGAGCACTGACTCACCCGACTCGATGTAGTCCACGGCCTGCTGCTGGAACGGGTCCAGCGTGAACGGGTACTTCTTCGCCGGGTTCTTCTCCATCGCGCCAGCCGTGGGCGTCGGTTCGTAGTCCGGCGGGTACACCGAGAACGAGATGAGGTTCTTCTGCTGCGTGCCCGTCGCCACCACGCCCGGCGCGTCCTTGCTGCCGCCCGCGCTCGCGGGCGTCGCGTCGATATGCTTGCCCGCCACCACCTTCAGTTCGGTCGACGCAGGCTTGCCGCTGCCGACCGCCTCCGTCTCCTTCTTCTTCTCCTTCTTCTTCTTCTTCTTCTCATCTGTCTGCTGCTTCTTGGTCGGCGGAGAGGCCGCGAGCTCGTCCGTTGCGTCTGTCGCTGGAAGTTCCTTGCGCTTGGGAGCCGCCGACGCCGACGTCGCGGCTGCGGCTGCGGCTGTGGCTGCCACGCGCTCGTCAGTCGAGAGCGTCGCGCTCGCGTCGTCGAACGCGCTGAAGAGGTCGAGCTCCTCGTCCGCCATGGCTCTGGTGGCGCGGCAGTGACAGGCGAGCGAGCGAGCGAGCGTTGGAATGCGCGGCGAGCGCTTCTTGGACGCTCGAAGCGGCTCTTCCGACTGGCGATTGGCTGGTGTGCGAAGTGGACGGTAAAAACCTGAACTCATTGACGAACGGAATGTAGGTTTATTGGACAGATGTGGATAGTTCTGTCTTCGAAACAAGACGGGTTTGAAAACAAAACCATTCCACCAATAGGTTTATTACGTGGCCCACACGACTGCAACGGCCGTATCCTACCCAGCAGGACTCCTACGACGTCTCCGATCCCGCCGCAAACGCCGAGTACAGCGCAGCAAGCACTGCCAGCACGACGGCAAGCCACACGAGCGACCCGGACGCTCCGCTGGTCCCCTCCGTGTGCTTGCTCGCCTTCTTCTTGGTGGCTGCGATCGCGGCTGCGCGGTGACAACGCCATGACAGACATCACATCAACTCTCCATCCTCCGACAGTTTCAACAGCAACAGCAACAGTAGAATAACCACGGCGAACCATTGCGCGCGGCCGCAGCCTTCTCCTGGAACTCCTGCGCAGCCTCGGCCTTGTTCAGTCGCTTCTGCTTTGTTGGCTTGCTCGAGGCACTCGGACGCTCAATCGGCGCGGGCATCGCGGGTTCCTCGGCGTCGACGCCGCTCTCGAAGGTCTGCTGCGCCGTCTGGTTGCTATTGTTCACTTCCGTGACGAGCTCGGGGAACGCGCGAGAAAGCACCTGCGCCGCGGGTGTGGGCCACGACGCGCTCGTGTCGCAGTGCATGGCCTCCGAGTGCAGTGCCGTGTTGCCCGCCGCGTTCTTGATCGGCTTGGCTCCCTACAGTTCCACATTATAGTGTTCAGCACCTGGATCCGCTCCTCTCGTGCCCTGGTCACCAGCGTCTGTCTATACCTTCCCCACCAAGTAGTTGATCATGTCGACAAGCTCGTCCCCGTTGTTGATGCACGCCCAGTGTCTGGTGCCAGCGCACAACCAGTTCACAATCGTTAGGCATCAACACTCGCAAGATGGATCGAGTGCATGGATGGATCGGGCGTACAGCGGGGTGTTTCCCTTGGCGTCGACCGCGTTCACGTTCGCGCGTCCCCGCTCCACCTGACCATAGTGTCCAGCTCGCGTGAGTGCCAGCAAATACTCAATCCCGATGCTAGCGAAAGCGTCATTCGCACCAAGAGCCGCACGATCTCCAGGTTTCCCTTGCCCGCCGCGACATGGAGCGCCGTCATCTTCTTGGCGTCCGTCGCGTCCACCCTGGGCTTCGCGTTGAGGATCATCTCGAGCGCTTCGACCTCCTCGAATTCTGCCAGCACGAATGCGTTAGGGTGCACCCGCACCAGCAGTCTCCTGCCTTGCGCCACGACGTACGAGCGGCGAGGTGCAGTACACTCTGGCCCGACGAGTCCTGAACGTCCAGGTCTGGCTTGCCCTTGAGGATCGCGGCAAAAATATCCTCAAAATGTGGCGGCTGCTGCGCGAGACACAGCATGAGCGCCGTGAACTTGTTCTTCTTGTCCTGCAGGTTCAGCATGTGGCCGCTCGACACGAGCAGCTTGACGATCTCCACGTGGTCCTCCGCCACCGCAATGTGCAGCGCTGCTCACCCGAGCCCCAGCGCGGCAATTCCAACAAAAGGCACACGCGCGGCGAGTTACACGGTTAGTGATGCGCTCTCGCGCCGAGCAGGCGTCCATCCGTCGAGTCGCGACGCACGCACCGCTCTCCCCTTTCTTGTTCTGGCTGTTCCATTGGTCCCGCAGATCGTTCACCTTGTCCAGGTTCCCGTTCGCTGCCGCCGACACGCACGCACGTACGCATGCGCCGCGTCAGCAGGCTGCCTCCCTCCATACGTGACGCTCGTCGTGCGAGCGAGAGGGAGAGGGAGAGGACGAGGGCGGCGCGCGCTGTACCTGCCGCGCGAAGCAACTGCGCCATGTCGATCGTTGGACGCTTTGCGCGGGGAGTGAGCGAGTCTGCCCCACCATGCGCGGGTTGGAGCGCTGGCTCGGTCCGATTTAGTCATCAATTACTAGGTTTTGGTGAATTGGATTTGGAGGTAAACTGTTGATAGCTGAGGATTTGCCACGCAAAACAAACGTTTTACCTTTCTAACTATGCTTTGAAGCCTAATTCCATCGATAAATATCTGCGGCAACCAAGCTAGCACGCGTGCTTGAGCTCCACGCCGCGCGCGTCGTGGTCCTCCGACGTCCAGAGCACCGAGGCAGGGAAGCCGGCCGCGATCGTGGACGAGTTGGACGGCGTCAGGTGCGGCGGCGACGTGTAGTGGCGGGAGACAAAATCGGCGCCAGACGGAGTCGTCGACTCCTCCATGGTCAAGTGCGAGGCTCGCAGGTTCCCGAGCGGGTTCACCTGCTGCTGCATCTCGAGCTTCATGTTGGAGACGCCGCCGGCCATGCGAGCGTCGTGCTCGACCTCGCGGAACATCTCCTCGGTGCTCGCTAGGATCTGGAGCAGCGCCGGGTAACTCGAGAACGACGAGATGTTCACCTTGCGCCGCATGTACTTGGATCGCGTGTTGTAGCCCGTGTTCTTGTCGTGCTTCTTGAGGATCTGTTTGATGGTGCAGCAAGCCGTTAGGACTGACCTCGCCGCAGGATCAACCGCGCCGAGGAAAGAGCGCGTCGCGAGAGCTCACCTTGGAGAAGCCCTGGTAGTTCATGACGGCGAACTTCTCGAGGCGGGTGCACTCGCTGTAGAAGTGGACGAACGCGAACATGAGTCGCTGCGCCTCAAACGCGTCCACGCCATTCTTGCGCTTCTGCAGACAAAGAGTGACGAGCATCGTCAACACACAGTGCAGGCGCCTATTGCGCGTCCGCATGACATATCAAAACGCACTTTCAGCGACTTCAAGACGGCGCGCAGCTGGTGGTAGCGGAAGGCCACGCGCTTCTCCTCGGACGCGTAGAAGAGCGAGATCTTCTTGAGCTCCGTCTGGAGGTCGCGAAAGAAGGCGACTTCGAGTTCCGACTCGGCTGTGGATGGGCGGGCAGTCAAGGCACGGGAGGTGAGTCCCAGCAAAGTCCCGGAGCAAGGCGGCCAAGCGTCGCACTCACAGATGTCGCGGTGGGTGGCGGCGTGATGTGCGGCCTGTGTGACGGCCTTGATGCGCTTCTTCAGGTTCTTGTAGTTGAGCCAGAAGGGGGCCCACTCGGGGTTGCTCTGCAGGATCTCGTGCAGCAGGCCCTTGCCGAACTTCATGGTCGCGTCGCGCGGACGGAGGCGGGTCGACGGTCCCGCGGGACGGGAGCGAGCGAGCGCGGGCAGAGAGCGCTCGCAAAAAGCGTTCCCTCCGGCGCGGTGGCGTCGACAGCGCTCAGCTCCGCCCGAGCCGCACGGATTGAAAAATGACCGAGGGGGTGGGTCTCGGCGAGGGAGAACGCTGCGAGGGGCGAGGCGAGGAGAGGCTAGCGCTTGGTCTGAGGATGGACGGTCTGATCCAGACCGCGGCGGGGATCAGCGTCGCTCGGATCGGCTATACTACGCTGCTCAGAGCTGGCCAGCACGCCGTGCTACTCGACGTTCGCTCCAGCGAGAAAGTGGGGGAATGATGCGTCCACCGCCGCTTGAACTCTGGTCCGTGACCGCCCCGCCAAAAAATGGGCAGGTCCTGTCGCCCGCCGCGGAAATCCGCAGCCGGAGCCTCGTAAATCGGGCTGCGCGCGCGGCGGCGCCAGCCTCAGCGGGGGTTCTCCGTTGCAGGATCGGGACGTAAATCCCTGTCCATCGACAACTAAATCGCTCGCAGGCTGCAGCTTCGCGTCGTTTCGAATCATGAGATTCGGTCCATCTCACGGCTGATAATCGCAGTGTACGCCTGGGATAGCCGAGAGAGCTCTAAAACAAGGTGCGCTTGTGGTGGAGGCTGCAACGAACTCTGTCATAGTTCCACCTTGTTTTGCGAATCGCGCGACCAGATTGGCAATGCTCAACGGCGAAACGCCTGTCCCACTCGCGGAGATTCACCGAGATTCGTATACCGCATGGAGCCATCCGCAACCATACAAACGTATAGTGGAACGTCGTCGGATTTGGCGGTGCGAATCTCGCACCTGCCTGGCTGTCATAGTTTGACGGCCCAATCTAGCGCGTACCGTACGCACTCTACGCGCCACGTACGCCTGAGTGCAGCAGCAGCGCTCCGAGGCAGGCGAGCCCGCCAGGATTTGCCGTCACGCGGCCGCGCAGAGTTCGCTGCGGTCGCGGTCGTCGGCGCTGACATGAGGCCGCTTGCAGCAGAGGAGTCCGGTCGTGGGCGCTCCGGTTGATGGATCATGCGTTCGGCATGTGAGCGGCGCGGCGGCGCGACTATCGGACGAGCGAGCCGCGTGCTGGCGACCAATCGCAGCGAGGTTCTCGCGCAAGGAATATCACCACCCGCCCGTGCCTGCGTGGCTCCAGCGCGCGCAAGGCGCCGGGTCGGATCCACTGGCTGCCAAAGCAAGCCTGGTCCGTGCCGTGCGCCGCCGACAGGCGTGCGCGAATCTCCGACTTCGGAGAACCTTCGCGCGCGCGTGGGTGGCCAGCGCCGACTGCTTGCTTGCTGCGACGATCTTCTCGCCGTCCTGCGCGTTCGACGGACAGGCGAGGCGAGGCGAGGCGAGGCGAGGCGAGGCGGCAGGAAAGTGGTGCTCCGCGCAACAGGCGGGCGGCAGCAGTAAAGTCGCAGGACTGTCCTGTCGTGGCGCAGGATTCGCCCGCGTACTCAGTTCAAGACATCGCCAGCGCCGCCGCGCGAGCACGCGGCTGTCGTAGGCGGCTGGATTCTTGATCCTCCGCGTTGATTCATCTCCTGGCCGGGAGGCTTGCGCGGCCGACAATAGATGCCGAGACCGTGAGAGGGATTCGTCGCAACAGGTCGTCGAGGCTAGAACTCATGGCATCGGCGCGTCCGTCCGCCAGTCTGGCGGGTGTGGTCCAGAGGTGGACCGAGGCGAGCGACAACACGGCGTGCGTTCGAGAGAACCCTGTTCGTGCGCACGTGAGGTCAGCCCGAATATTTCGCCAAGTCGTCGCACTGCAAGAATGCACTTTGCGCAATCGACGGCCAGCGTCGTCTGCGCGCATTGCTCTACTCGAAGAGCGTAGGGCTGGGAGTGCCGCCGGCCGACCAGATTGACAGTGAGTAGCATCGCTCGTCGTTCCGTTCGACGGCTGTCCGCGCAGCCACTTCGACGTAAGCCTGGCGTCACCGCACAGCGCCGAGCAAATAATGCCCACGTGCGCTGTTGCCGATCGCCACAGACAGACAACGAGCCACCAAGCTCGTGGAATGCGTGCGTGTTTCGCGCAGACGAGGTGATGGTCAAATGGAAGCGCGATCGGAGCGTTGATCAGGCGCCACGCCACGCCAGTCATCGCAGCGGAAGCCTTGCGCGTCAACGGCGCATTCTCTCTGCATCAGGCAGTATAACTCCTTGCAGAGTGCTCGTAGGAATCACAGATGGCCTCTTGTCTTTGACGCAAGGCATTGGTGGCGCGGGACAGCACTTGGCGTCAGGCAGAGCGACCGCTCCCACAATCGACGCTTGGTTCAGGTGGGCCGGCGCCGCATCACCATTTCTTCCGTGAAGAGACCGAAGATGAGAAGCAGCCAGGCGCCGTGAATAGAGCGGCGTCACGTTTCCAACGGAACAGGGCAAGTGACTCGGCAGTTGCACGCACTCGTGTGAGGTGAGTCGCGTTGCGGTGAGGTGAGGTGAGGGAGTTCGCGGCTCGACGCCTTCGCATCAGCCGAGAGCGACGGCAAGAGACTCACATCCACTCACCGACTCAAATGAGACCAACTGGCCGACTTTCGATGGCAAAAAGAATCGCTCGCGTGATGACTGCGGTAGTCACCATGTGTGATCCCGCACGAGCGAATTCAAGGCACTGCACTGCATACCCTTCGAGCGCTATCATCACAGCTGTAGCAGAGAGACTGCGGAATACACCGAAAGCACCGTGAAGACAAGCTGCATCGAAACGAGCTCTGTCACGACAAGGACCGCAGCAGCAGCAGCAACCGCCTGTGGGCTCTGGCAATTGAAGGCGTTCACGTTGAAGCGGGCGACGCTTTTGTGGCACACACATGTTTTACCACCACTCTGAGTATTCAAACAGCTGTACCATCACTCTTGAAACCCCGCGCGCAATTTCCAGGGTTCCTCCATGAGGCAGCGTCGAGTGCATTGGCAGGGATCAACTTCGCCACGTAGAGCGGCTTAGTCTCTACACGTGCGGTCAGGGCGTTTGCACCGCGTAATGACGCGTGGGAAGCAAAGCGAGGGTTTCTCGTGCTGATGGTTGGCGGTTGCAGTGGTTTTGTGGCGCTGCCGTCCATGTTCTGGAGAGAGTATGTTGTCACGGTTGTCCGAATCGATCCCAAGCTGTCCAACTCTAATGGTTCGAGGCGGTGTCCTTATCGAGATAGACGTCAAACGCGATGCAGCCTGCCTGTTGGTAGGAAGAGTGGAGTGAGGTGCATGCCGCCATCAGTGTGCTAGCTCTGCACGTGGTTCCAGAAGATCAACTTGGTTGTCTGTGCTGGCTGCAATCCGTCCCCGACCTCGATTGTGTTGGCAGCCTGAGGCAGCAGTGCAACGGCACCATTGACAAATGGGTCATCCGAGGCGCTTTCGAGGCTCTGTCTGGCTGTAACAGAGCCGCACGATCGCGTGCTTTGCAGGTAAGACTTGTAGTTCTCGCGCTCGGAGTGCGAAGCGAGAGTTCCGGTATGTCGGAGAAATCTGGACCGTCTCCCAGCTATCACGAGATGAGAGGAGCCGAGTTTGAACACGTCAAAGGAGCCGAGCAGAAGTGGCGTCCGAGGCATGCAACGTCGGTGTCCGACAACATACTCGCCTCTGCATCTGCACAGCACTTTCGTTCACAGTTTGCATGCAGCAAGACCAAAGGCAAAGCAGCTCATTGGAGCCAATGCGCCAAGACAGACAGCTCCAGAACTTGGGCGAATGAACTCACGAGCTGGCGTTGAGCGTAGCTGTCTTGCCTCGCATTCCCCAGCCAGTGATGCAAATTTTCACTCGAGCTCGAACTTGCTACCTCCAAGCATGGCAAAGCGACATGCCGAGCGTTATGCAGCACTGGACATTTTACCTAACGTTTGGCGAAGTTGTTGCTGAGCAGAGTGCGTATAGCGGCATGCATGTACTTCAACCGCACTGGATGGCCTTTCAGGAAGCAACAGCCCAGATCTCGGAAACTCCAGCGTTGCGGTATGGACGCTGCGCCAGGTATCCTCTGGGTTCCCTTGCAACCAACTCCAACGGCTCCGACCCGCCAGAGTATTGCTTCTGATTTGATTTCACAGACGTTCGGCCAACGCATAACTGCTCGGTTCTTGCTGAAGGCGTTCAGCCGCCAACAAAACGGAATGGCACCTGTGAATGGATCGTAGAGCACCTCCAAGGCGGTTGCAAAGCAACATGGCAGCGCGTCGCGTCGCCACTTCTGTTGAATTTGTGGCGTTTCTCCTCTCTACCTAGCACCAGCGGGCTGAAGAGGGTACCTTGCGCAGCTCAACATGCAGGAGAAGACAGAAGAGGAGTGGTTCGTTATGACTGTGGAACAACATTCGATCTGGTAGACACGCGGTATAGTACAGCAACAACGCAAGAGAAAACGTCAGGCGGATGGAAATCTCGAGTCGTTTCAACCGACAGCAGTGCAGTGGAGAAGATCAAACGCAGCAAAACAACACCGACAGCTCCTTCAGAGCTCGGTTCAGTCGTCTGAGAAAGAGTCCAGTGGCGATCTGAAATGGCTACAACTGTCAACGGTCGACGAGAAGAAGCAGAGAAATGTGCTCGCTATGCGACCGTTACCTTCCGAGTCTCTTTGACGCCAGCCACAGCTGGAAGGTCGCGACGGAGCTAGCCGCAGCTAGTTCTCGAGAAGTCTGAAGAGCTGCGGAGCCGTCCAGATCACTCCTCTAGCTCAACAACGGCCGAAAACTCCCCATAGCATTCGATAAATGGTCGCGGCGGGTTTCACGTGGCGCCTCTTGAAGAACCATCAGCCAATCGCCATGCATTGCACATGTGAGCCCGTGAGTTGCGCCTGCATCCTGCAGCGTGCGATGAGAAGTCCGTTACAGCTCACTGCGTGTTGCTGACGTAGGGATCGGAACGAAAGGTCAGGTCGGAGACTCGAGAAGGCACTTCAGTAGCCAAGGCAGTTGAAGGGCATTGGCCTCCAGTTGGAGCCTCGGAGCGCAACAGGACCTGTGCCGCAGCCTCCAGTCAGCCTCATTCTGCTATTTGCCGGCCTTCAGCTTCACCGCGTGAAGACCGACAAGCGCGAGCGGGGCAGGATGGTGTTCCCACGCGAGAATGGGTTCGTGACCCTGACCAAGTTCGCCGCCGTGTGCGCGCTCAGCGCGAGCTCCTTCTTAGGTGCTCACGCGGCGCAGAGCGCTGCCATGGCCACGTGCACTACGACCGTGTCATCTGGCGACGCGGCCGTGGGCATCAAGATCATCACGGATGCGAGCTGCGCAGCCGGCGGTGTCGGCTGCATCGACTCGGTCTGCCGTTACTGCAAGGAGCGTGATACGCCGCAGTCCAGCCACTTCACGAGTTGTCCGACGACGACGTCGACTGGCACCACGACGACGGCTCCTGCCACGACGACGGCGGCTCCGGCGACGACCTCATCGGCTTCGACGACCTGCGCCGCCTCGGGCGGAGACGTTGCTGTCGGTATTCAGGCCGTCTCGGACACGTCCTGCGCGGCTGGAGGCATCGGATGCTTCAGCGACCACTGCCGTTTCTGCAAGTACTCCGAGACCTCCAAGTCGGCTCACTTGCTCGCCTGCTCGTCGTTCGGCTACAACTTCGCGACGCTTGCTCCCTCTCCCGCCACCACCGCTGGCACGGGCGAGT